>CM069141.1:22448655-22523655 GCA_035221665.1 Okamejei kenojei | reverse complement strand
CGACTAGGAGGCCCGCCACTTGCTACGGGAGTAAGATCATCCCATTAACGGAAGGTTAGAGTCCCCCGGCCACTAAAGGATAAAGAAGGAAGTGACTGAACTTTTTTTTTTTGGCTTCCATCACAGTGAGGAATGTGGAGGAGTCACTGTGGTGGATGTTCATGTTAAAATGTATTTTGTGTGTTCTGTTGCTTTTAGATAAGTTACTGTATTTAGATATGTTACAAAACTTACCTTGAGCGGCGCTGCAGTTCTGCCACTCCCCGTGTGTGCGGCTTTGGCGCCTTTCAGAGGGGGACGGGTTTAAAATGCCGTTTTTCTCCAGACAGGGCAAATCGATCCATCTCAGGGGATTTCATTGCTAAAGAGAAATCGCTCCGACATTTGTTTTATTAAGGTATTTTTAAACTACGCTAGATCATTTATTAGCTAGAGTAATTTAAAAATCATCTTCTAAAGCCGTGAGCGCCGACAATGGGAAGGATTTTACGTAGGGGATAAAAGAAGGTACACAGCTTATTTTTACATAAAAACGTGCTTCTTAGGAAGCCTTTAATCAAATTTCCATGTTGCGATAAGGGGACAAAAAATATATATGAACCAGCAGTATTTTTCCTGCCGACTGTGGGTTAAATTCACCGCAAACCGCAACGCTCCAATCCACCGCGTTCCACTAAAACCCATTCGCAAGTTGATTTAAATGGCCATTAATTTACGGGAATTAAACACTAAATTCCTTCCATATGGCCTATAAATTCATGAAAATGAAATATAAAAATCATGTTATATTGTGAATTATTGTGTGAATGTTACTTGGACACTAAGGCAATTAAAAAATGTTTACCTTTTCTTAAGTAATGGATAGATGTTTAGATCTAGTAATTGAATTTTGTAATTAGTTACAATTAGGTAACTAACTAATTATATGCTTTAATTTCAGGTCATCCAAGTAAGATTGTTTCATATTTGTTTCAGAATGCTTCAATCTATAATAACTGAAAATTTCATTGAGTTCTCTTAATTTTTAAGAAAGGTATGGGCTTTTGACTGTCCAAGATGACAGCTTTTGAGTTAAGTCAATGGAAAGGCAATGGGGAAACAAGATGCTAATTTCCAAGTATGAAAATGGGCATAACATTTTTAATACTGAAGATATGAAAGTGAATTAGGTGTCAAATTAAAATTCTTTTTATGCTTTATCTGATGGGATAAATTGCAGACTTGATTTTTTAAATCTCAAAATGTTGTAACATTGCTACTGTTTTGCAAATGAAATCCTTCATATGTTGCAAAACATACTTGGCTAATAAATTATGATTAATATGATTAGTTCATCACAATGGACATGAGTGGCAAAGATCAGTAGTTATTGAGGCATGTCACCTTGGTCTTCACCAATGTTGTGAACAACATTTTAAAGCAGATGGGGACCTTGGACCGCAGTAGCAAGAGGCTGAAATTGTTCGTGAGAACTCCATCGAGTTGGTTCATGCAAGTTTTGAGAATGCCGTCACGTATGCTATCGGGGCGGGACCCATTTTTAGGATTCACCCGCTTCTGATGTCCCTACAAGCCAATCACAAATAAAGATCATATAATACATTGACTGACAGCTCCCTAACTCAATCACAAAATACCCCATTAAATTGTTTCCATAGAAGGTTCTAGTTGGAAGACAGTTCACCAAAGTAAAGAAACATTTCCCCGGGTAACATAAACAATTTGAGCAAAGCTCCATACTTTGACCAATCACAAGATAACAGTGCAAAGACTCTGCAACATAATTAACAATACTTTTACAACACCCCATTCTGTAACCAATCCTGATCATGAATTTGCTACCAAGCTCAGCTCCTTCTACAAAACCCTGATACATATTAACAATTGAGAGTATATCTGGACATCACCCTGTGCTTTACTTCCTCCCAGGGTCCTGACACCATGGAGCCATGATCCTCATGGCTTTGCAGCCTTTTGCAGAAAGATGACAAGCAAGCTTTACAAATGCAGAGATCCTCCATTTTGTGACATACTTATTTTGCCAATATTATCACTGCCACTGTTGATTAGTTTCTATCTGAGCCTCAAGTTTAGTTGGAAGGTGACTCCTTGCATACTTGATGGTCTTCTGGAGGTTGCATGACTCAAGATTTCCTGACTTGAATGCTGCAGAGCTGGTCCTCAATAGATCGAGGATTCTCCTGGGTTATCCAAGATTTTTGGATAACAAAAATGTGCAGGAAGTAATTCCAGGTGCTAGTTTAACCAAACATATAAATAACTTGTTAGAGTAAGTCAGTGCGTCAGGCAGCACCTCTGGAGAAAAGGAATAGGTGATGTTTCATGTTGGATTCCCTCTTCAGCCTTGTTTTGACAATGGAGGTGTATTCAGTTTGGAGGTAGAAGGGATGGCATTTTCCCGCTTGATGTTCCAGCAGGGAGGAGTTGGAGTTGAACAACTAAGCAGTGTTCATACACCTCATAGGGTTTACCATGAAGCAGATGCACCTCTCCCTTTTCCTGATGATGCCATCCAAACCTTGTATGTTAACAAGAGGATTCTGGGGAGGAGGGGGTCATAGGCCCAGCGGTTCATTCTTAATTGGTGGTAGCCCTGGTAACCACATTTCAAGATACAACCAACACCTCCAGGTGTTGTACTTACCGTGCTTTAATGTTGACAGGCCGGGTTCTCTGTGTCCAAAGGGCGATCAAGGTTTACAATTCAACTAAATGGTCTGGAAGCCAGAAGGTTACAGCATTGATTTGTGTCATTTTTCATTGCATTAGTAATATTTAAGATCATCATACTCAGCTGCTGGCAAAATGTTACCCCATTTAAACATCCTGTTTAACTTTTTATAACTGTTATTGTTTTTAATATTCAATTAGACCATAAATATTTAACAATTCTTTTAATATTCAATTATGCCTTATGCAATTGACAAAATTGGAAATTGTTGTTGCAAAGAAAGAACATTTATTTCACTTTCCCCTATTACTAAATAAAACTCACAGATCCTCTAAGATTACAACAGACATTTTGGAACTATATGACATTTGCAACAATGCAAAATCACATGTAATTTTTATTAATGTAAACATGTTCTAGATATAAAGTTTCATAGAGGTGTCATATTGAATTGGTAGAGATTAACAGGCTTTTGAGAGGGTGCAGAGGAGGATTACATGGATTAGAAGGTTTCATCTACAGGGAGAGGTTGGATAGATTTGGATTGTTTCTTCAAGAATATTGGAGGTTGAGGGTTACTTGATATGAGAGGCATACACAGGGTAGTCAGTCCGAACCATTTTTCCCAGGATAGAAATTGCCAACACTAGAGGGCATAGATATAAAGTGAAAGGGAGAAAGTTTAATGGAGATGTGTGCAACAAGTTTTTTACACAGAGAGTGGTTGAGGCCTGGGACACATTGCTAGGGTCGGTGGTGGATGCTGATATGATAGTGGCATTTAAGTGGTTTTTAGATGGGCACGTGGAAGTGTGATGAATGGAGGGATATGGATCATGTACAGGCAGATGGGAGCAGTTTAACTTGGCATCATGTTTGGCACAAACATGCTGCGCTGTCCAATGTTCCATGTAAAAAATATTGTTCACTGGATTGAGACTTTGAATGGAATACCAAATTGGGTGCTTAGTAGAGGTCATGTGACAGTTAACTCCACTCTTGAGGATTAGTACAGTATCTAATATCATGTCATCATTGACAGCTGCACAGCAGTTCATTCCACCTCTATTGACATTAACACAAATTAGGGAGGAGGAAGAGAATTGGAAGGAAAAGAGTAAAAGTCAAGCAATTTTCCCAAAGTGAAGATTAAAATTCATGATTCGGAACTCTGGTTAACAAGCTTTTTTTAACCTCCCACATAATGTCGGGGAACATGAAGCATCTTTACGTAAATGCTGAATATATTTCAAACAATTGCTCCCAGATTTGTAAAGCAGATACATTGTGAAAAACAGCAGTTCCTTGAATCAAACAGGGAGTAGATAGAATAATAGAAATTAGGTGCAGGAGCAGGCCATTCGGCCCTTCGAGCCTGCACCGCCATTCAATATGATCATGGCTGATCATCCAACTCAGTATCCTGTACCTGCCTTCTCTCCATAACCCCTGATCCCTTCAGCCACAAGGGCCACATCCAACTCCCTCTTAAATATGGCCAACGAACTGGCCTCAACTACCTTCTGTGGCAGAGAATTCCACAGATTCACCACTCTCTGTGTGAATAATGATTTTCTCATCTCGGTCCTAAAAGACTTCCCCCTTATCCTTAAACTGTGACCCCATGTCCTGGACTTCCCCAACAATGGGGAACAATCTTCCTGCATCTAACCTGTCCAACCCCTTAAGAATTTTGTAAGTCTCTATGAGATCACCCCTCAATCTTCTAAATTCCAGCGAGTACAAGCCAAGTCTATCCAATCTTTCTTCATATGGAAGTCGTGCCATCCCAGGAATCAGTCTGGTGAACCTTCTCTGTACTCCCTCTATGGCAAGAATGTCTTTCCTCAGATTAGGAGACCAAAACTGTACGCAATACTCCAGGTGTGGCCTCACCAAGACCCTGTACAACTGCAGTAGAACTTCCCTGCTCTTGTACTCAAATCCTTTTGCTATGAATGCCAACATACCATTCGCTTTCTTCACAGCCTGCTGCACCTGCATGCCTACTTTCAATGACTGGTGTACCATGACACCAAGGTCTCGCTGCATCTCCCCTTTTCCTAGTCGGTCACCATTCAAATAATAGTCTACCTTCCTGTTTTTGCCACCAAAGTGGATAACCTCACATTTATCCACATTATACTGCATCTGCCATGCATTTGCCCACTCACCCAGTCTATCCAAGTCATCCTGCAGCCTCCTAGCATCCTCCTCACAGCTAACACTGCCCCCCAGCTTCGTGTCATCCGCAAACTTCGAGATGTTACATTTAATTCCCTCGTCCAAATCATTAATGTATATTGTAAATAGCTGGGGTCCCAGCACTGATGCCCTAATGCGTATGCTTTAAGTTTGTATACTAATCTCTTATGTGGGACCTTGTCGACAGCCTTCTGAAGGTCAAGATACAACACATCCACTGCTTCTCCCTTATCCACTCTACTAGTTACATCCTCAAAAAATTCAATAAGATTCGTCAGACATGATTTACCCTTCGTAAATCCATGCTGACTTTGTCCAATGATTTCACCACTTTCCAAATGCGCTGCTATCCCATCTTTAATAATTGACTAGCAGTTTCCCCACGACCGATGTTAGACTAACTGGTCTGTAATTCCCCGTTTTCTCTTTCCCTCCCTTTTTAAAAAGTGGGGTTACATTAGCTACCCTCCAATCCTCAGGAACTACTCCAGAATCTAAAGAGTTTTGAAAAATTATCACTAAGGCATCTGCTATTTCTGGGGCTACTTCCTTAAGTACCCTGGGATGCAGCCTATCTGGCCCTGGGGATTTATCGGCCTTTAATCCATTCAATTTACCCAACACCACTTTCCGGCTAACCTGGATTTCACTCATTTCCTCCATCTCATACCATTCCTCCTCCACCTCCCGGAAATAGCGATCCCCTGCTATTTCCGGCAAATTATTTATGTCTTCCTTAGTGAAGACAGAACCAAAGTAGTTATTCAATTGGTCTGCCATGTCCTTGTTCCCCATAATCAATTCACCCGTTTCTGACTGCAAGGGACCTACATTTGTTTTAACTAATCTTTTGCGTTTCACATATCGATAAAAACTTTTGCAGTCAGTTTTTATGTTTCCTGCCAGTTTTCTTTCATACTCCATTTTCCCTTTCCTAATTAAGCCCTTTGTCCTCCTCTGTTGGTCTCTGAATTTCCCCTGGTAGGCTGCTTTTTCTGGCTAATTTGTACGCTTCATCTTTAACTTTGATACTATCCCTGATTTCCCTCGTTATCCACGGATGCGCCACCTTCCCTGATTTATTCTTTTGCCATACTGGGATGAACAATTGTTGTAGTTCATCCATGCAGTCTTTAAATGCCTTAAAAGATTAGAAAACACAGGTTGAATTAAGATGAGATCATGGAGATATAAGTCTTTTCTCAACAATAACTGCATCCTGAAGTGTAATGACTTTGGTCAATCTGAATCCAATGACATTGAATCTACTGCAAAAAATATAATCAGCAATGCGATTCTAATTGGCACTCCTTCACAGAAATTATCAATGATTTTTGAAATATCACAATGGAACTGTTGATAACAATCTTCTCAGGATAAGATTAATGAACATTGTGGGAAAAATTGCAGCTTTCTTCTGAATTTTGGAGTGCTTTATGTTGATATGAGCTCAAAAATTATAATGCTGCACTAATTGGAAATGGGCACTGCATACTTGATGTTCCTTTTTATTAGTGATAATTATGGCTCTAGTAATTTATCTCTCGTGGGTTTACTTATGGACGACAACAGAACCTTTTATCAAACTTTACTGCCCAAGGCTACGGAGAAAAATATTCAAGATCTTTAATCATGAAAAAAAAGCAAAAAAGCAGGGGGAAATTCCTGACACATCAGGGCAGTTTCATTCAGGGAGGTTCGAGGTGCAGTCTTCCATTTGACCCTGGACCCCAACAATTCTCATTTCAGTGGAGAGAAACTCCCAGTATCAGTGGGATCTGCACTTAGAATGGCATTGACGTCTAGTCAAATGATTTTGACATTCATATACATCCAAAAAAGAGGGGTATTTTTAATACATGAAAATAATATAACACACACACTAAAATAATTTAATATTGGATTTCCACAAAGAAATGTTAGTAAGTCTGTGAAATACACAGGCACCCACGTGAATGATCTACCTCATTAACTGAATCAGTTTAATTTAGTTTAGAAATACAGAGCAGAAACAGGCCCTTTGATCCACCGAGTCCTTGCTGACCATCAATCACCCCATACATGAGCATTATCCTATACTAGGGATAATTTTGCAATTTACAGAAGCCAGTGGGGGGGAGGGGTTGACAAATTTGGAGCATATAGATGGAGTTAATGGGGAAGTGAATATAGGAAGAGTTACAAATGACTCTCGAGTTAATGGGAAAGAAAGTTCGAGAAGGGATAAGAGAGTAAGGTAAGGTAGAATAGTGACCGGAGTGAGAGGGGAGTTGAATACCAAAGTTAAAATGTTGTGTATGAATGCGCGGTGTAAGAAGTAAAGTGGATGAACTTGAGGCCCAGTTAGAAATTGGCAAGCATGATGTTGTGGGAATTTCAGAGAAATGGCTGCAAGAGGACAAGGGATGGGAACTGAATATTCAAGGATATACATCCTATTGAAAAGACAGACAGGTGGACAGAGGAGGTGGGGTAGCTCTGTTGGTGAGGAATGAAATTCAGTTCCTTGCGAGGGGTGACAAAGAATTAGAAGATGTAGAGTCAGTATGGTTATAACTGAGGATATGTAAGGGTAAAAATACCCTAATGGGAGTTATCTATGGGCCCCCAAACAGTAGCCTGGATATAGGGTGCAAGTTGAATCAAGAGTTAAAATTGGTATGTCGCAAAGGTAATGCTACGGTTGTTATGGGAGATTTCGACATGCACGTAGACTGGGAAAATCAGGTTGGTACTGGACCCCAAGAAAGAGAGTTTGTGGAGTGCCTCCGTGATGGATTCTTAGAGCAGCTTGTACTGAAACTTATCAGGGAGAATGCAATTCTGGATTTACTGTAGTGTAATGAACCTGATTTGTTAAGGGCACTCGAGGTAAAGGAGCAATTAGGAGGTAGTGACCATAATATGATAAGTTTTAATAGTAAGATTAAATGAGAACTTACCAGTTTGAAGTTTGATCTTTAATTTATGAAGAGTTACGATGAGGGATTACGTGAAGAAGCCCCGCCAGGCGCATGCGCGTCATACTTCAAAGCAGCTGTGTGAAAACACAGAAACTATAGTCAAAGTGATATAGTAAGACTCAGAAGACTAGAACTACCAGATGGTCTTTGTGATTATGAGGGACGGGAGCGGAGGGCTCGTAATCCCTCATCGTAACTCCTCATAAAATAAAGATCAAACTTCAAACTGGTAAGTTCTCATTTACTCTTATTATTTTACTTCGGAGTCACGTGAGTGACTACGTGAAGATTTCAAAGCCCTGTGATTTCATGCCATAGATCCATTCCATACGACACACTGCTTCAGTTGACACAGTAGTGAATAAATAATGTTTTGAACATTGCTTCGAATTATCCAATAATCATTTTTTAAATAACAAAACAGTAATAACCCCTCTGTCCCAGGGGGAAAACACAAAAGAAATTTAGAAAGAAAAGAAATCAAACCAAACGGAACCCAAAACAGCATGCCCAAACCCTGGCACTGTCAGGACAGGTTTATCATAATTTTAGAAAAGTTGATTCCTTAGACAATCCTGCGGCCTTGCTGCGGATGTTGATGCCACTCTGGTGGAGTGAGATTTAAACACATGAGTGTCTACTCCAGCAGAATCCAAAACCTGTTTTACCATCTAGAAATAGTTTATACTGACACCTTTTATGAGGTTTTTGTGACTGATGAGCATTGCTGTCTCAGAGCCTCTGAGACTCTTAGTTATCTCGATATATTGACTCAGGTGCTTAACTACTCATAACCTTTGGTCAACAGGGTTTGCTTTAAAACTTACTTTGGTTCCGGCCATTCATGGCCTGCTTTGTTTGATTAAATCATACACATAAAGCGTAATGTTATCTGCAGAAGAATACATGCTATCTAGTCATAGCTTTTGCAATGTTTGCACTCTTTGCGCTGATACTAGCGCCATGAGCTTAACCACTTTAAGTGTTAACTTCTGAAAAGACAATGACGTAATTGGAGCCCATTGCCAAAGCAGTGTGAGAACTATACTGACATCCCAGATTTCTGTATATCTAGGTTTAGGAGGATTTTTGTTACAAAATTCCTCTCATGAATCGGGACACTAATGGATGAGACCCGATAGGTTGTTGTTCTGAAACTGCCCTAAATAGGAGGACAAAGCACTCCTAGCACTATTAATGGCACTATAACTCAAGTGTTATCAAAAATGCAACATAGCAAGGAACTCCAATATATCCGGTATGCTTTCAGTATGATAAGACTGTAAACAAAATATCTCCCATTTCTTAATATGACACACATATTGCTTCTTAGTGCTATCTCTCCAAGCTGCAGTTATGACATCCATGGTCCTATTCAACAGTCCAAAGCCTTGGAACGGTCTGGTCAGAACCTGCAGATCAACAAATTAATACAATCATGTAACGGATGACTTTCTCCTGTTACTGGATGCACCAACAACTTACTGCAGTTGGGGACAGTCATGAATGGCCGAGTCATCATTCTGAGCACCAATGGGAACTATGGCTGTGTAGTCCAGTCCGGAACCACCAAAACGCCTGAGGCGGAGTCCTGCTCTATTTTGGTGAGACATTGCCTAATCAGGCAGAATGGGGGAAGCATAAAAGAATGTACGTCCCCAATGTAGTGAGAATGCATCCACCGCTACTGCTCCTGGATCCGGTTCCCATGAAACATATTTAAGCAACTGGTGATTTAGCCTGGATGCAACAGATCTATATCTGGCAACCCATAGCGGCTGACAATCATTTTCAAACTTCAGGATTTAATCATCCATTCTATGTTGTCATTGAACTTTTGTAACCTGTTGTCTGCCACCACATTGTCTCTACCTGGTAGGTAGATAGCTGAGACCCAGATGTTTCTGGAAATACACCAGTGCCACATGAGGTTAGCCAGATTATCACATGATACTGACCTTATTCCTGCCATGGGATTGATATATGGCACAGCTGTGGTATTATCAATCTGGAGCTGAACATGAAAATTATTCATTGTTGAACTATAATGTTTTAATCCATAGAATGCACCCAGTAATTCTAAGTAATTTATACCATGCTTGTGCAGGATTAAATCTTCTTGCACACTCCATCTACCAACACAGCTAGACTCACTGTCCATAGCTCCCCATCCGGCAGCACTCACATATGTTTGTAAAAGCACTGAAGGTTGCTGAACCAAAATGTTTTTGGTAGTTTGTACAATATTGATAATCCACCATTGTAATTGAGCTATGGCTCTGGTTGGTAACTGCATAGGTCTATCAAAATGACCTGCATGTTCTTTAAGTGCTAGTTCTCTAGCTCGTTGCAGACTTTGATAGTGCAGTGGTACAAACTGCACTGCAGGGAAAGCTGCCACCAATTTACCAATAACAGTAGCTACTTCCCGGATGGAGGGATATTGTTTTTCAGCGAGACTGGTACAGACCTCTCTGACCTCCACACCCTTGGCTGTAGGCAAAGTCACTGACATATCAATTGAATCAATGACAAATCCCAAATAAACAATTTTTTAGGATGGTTCTAACTTGGATTTGGTTGGATGGACCAGGAACCCTAACCTTTCAAACAGGTATTTGGTTGCTGAAACCGTTTCCTCAACTTAAGTGTTGCTTATGATTAAAATATCATCTAGATAAGCCATTACCATGTGATTCATGTGATTGCGGATGACACTAAGCTGGGGGGCAGTGTTAGCTGTGAGGAGGATGTTAGGAGACTGCAAGGTGACTTGGATAGGCTGGGTGGGTGGGCAAATGTTTGGCAGATGCAGTATAATGTGGATAAATGGAGGTTATCCACTTTGGTGGCAAAAACAGGAAAGCAGACTATTATCTAAATGGTGGCCGATTAGGAAAAGGGGAGATGCAGCGAGACCTGGGTGTCATGGTACACCAATCATTGAAAGTAGGCATGCGGGTGCAGCAGGCAGTGAAGAAATCAAATGGCATTTTAGCATTCATAGCAAAAGTATTTGAGTATAGGAGCAGGGAGGTTTTACTTCAGTTGTATAGGGTCTTGGTGAGACCACACCTGGAGTATTGCGTACAGTTCTGGTCTCCAAATCTGAGGAAGGACATTATTGCCATAGAGGGAGTGCAGAGAATGTTCTCCAAACTGATTCCTGGGATGTCAGGACTGTCTTATGAAGAAAGATTGGATAGACTCGGTTTATACTCTCTAGAATATAGGCGATTGAGAGGGGATCTTATAGAAACTTACAAAATTCTTAAGGGGTTGGACAGGCTAGATGCAGGAAGATTGTTCCCGATGATGGGGAAGTCCAGAACAAGGGGTCACAGCTTAAGGTTAAGGGGGAAATCCTTTAAGACCGAGATGAGAAAGACTTTTTTCACACAGAGAGTGGTGAGTCTCTGGAACTCTCTGCCATAGAGGGTAGTTGAGGCCAGTTCATTGGCTATATTTAAGAGGGTTAGATGTGGCCCTTGTGGCTAAGGGGATCAGGGGATATGGAGAGGAGGCAGGTACGGGATACTGAGTTGGATGATCAGCCATGATCATATTGAATGGCGGTGCAGGCTCGAAGGACCGAATGGCCTACTCCTGCATCAAATTTCTATGTTTCTAAGTTTCTATTCTGGGCCCGAAGTAGCGCCAGCACTGGTTTCAACAATTTTTTGAATAGCCTAGGAACTGAGGTTAACTCATTGGGTAATGCTTTAAATTGCCACAGCTGTCCCATCCAACTAAATTTCAAGTATCTCCGATACTGATGATGAATTGGTACTGAATAATATGCATCTTTCAGATCTATAGTTGCCACATAACAGCCTTTTGCAGTATTGAACGTGTTCATTTAAAAAACGCCTATACTGAACATAGGAATTTAAATGGTTTAGGTCCAGAATGACACTTTGACATCCTCTCAATTACCCCTTTTTTGGGACAAAACCGTAATTTCTTCTTTTACCTGCTGAGTTTGTGGTGCAGAAAACCCAATACTCTATTAGGCATATTCTGTACAGGCGGATCAATTCCTGACATAACTGTATTCGAGCTTGACACAGTGTCTAGTATAAACCGATTAGATGTTATGCAGCACCATTCATCATAACCAATTGCAACCCCTATCCCCAACCGGAGGTTGTTTCCCAGAATCTTTTCCTGGACAGAATGAATCACCTGTACCTCTACAGTCGGCCTTTACTCCTTCTTCCCATATTGGGGTTGTAGCTGGGATACACAGGTGAGTAATACCGTCGACCTACTGGCCACACTCTGCTTGGCATACCTTGATGAGTACCAGACATCGGTGCCCCCTGGACCTTCCCCGAATGCCTGCTGCCGGTTTTAGAGCAGCCGTTATCTCCCGACCTGATCTATAAACGGTAACCGCAGTCCCCGCACGTTCCACTCTATTACCGCAGTTTATATTAACAATTCCATAATACCAAATCTAGCTGTCTCTGCGAACCAGACTTACAGAGTTTCAAAAATACTAGCAGGGAAGGCTTAATATTGACTTACCTGTGGGTTACTACTTACCACTGGTGGAGCTGAGCTCTCCAGCTCGTTAGTTCGATATGCGCATGCGCCGGCGGGGCTTCTTCACGTAGTCACTCACGTGACTCTGAATTAAAATAGTTATGGACAAGGACAAGTCCAACTGGTCTAAATGGTGAAGTCCTAGGCAAGGCAAATTGTTGTGTTATTAGTCAGAAGTTGCTTGTGGGTGGTTGTTTCCAAGTAAAGGGAAGTCGCAGAAGTAAAATGTTTTTAAACACGAAATAGCAAGAGGTCAGGACCTATTAGAACTGTAGATGCTTGTTTAAATCAAAGATAGACACAGAATGCTGGAGTAACTCAGCCAGACAGGCAGCATCTCAATGACGTTTCAGGTCGAGATCCATCTTCAGTCTGAAGAAGGGTCTCGACCCGAAACGTCACCCATTCCTTCTCTCCAGAGATGCTGCCAGTTCCGCTGAGTTAGTCCAGCATTTTATGTCTATCATCGTGTAGGGTATCTTGGTTGACAATAAGATATTGAGGCTCAGGCTCTCAAAGGCATATGTCAGGTATAGGCAGCTGTGGTCAAATGAATATCTGGAGGAGCATGGAGGTTAAGAGGGAAATTAAGGTTAATAATACTAAAGGGCCTGTCCCACTAACGCGACTTTTCAGCGACCGTCTTTGAGCTTCAAGCTCGAGGGCATTCACCTGAAAAACCTCGAGCAGGATCCACCATCAGTGATGAAACCGCGAGCCGGATCGACTGTCTGCACACACACACAAACACACACAAACAAACACATCGCAAAGGCGGGGGCCAGGGAAAGCTGGGGAGTGCTGTCTGAAATTCACACCACCGATGAACAGGAAGGTAAAAGATGGCTGGCACAGTTACGGTAAGTCCTTTAGAGAACGTGGAGAGGGGTGGGGGGAGAAAGGGATAGAGGGGGAGAGAAGCGGGGAGAAGGGGAGGGAAGGGGGAGAGAAAGGGAGAGAAGGGGAGAGAAGGGGGGAGAAGGGGGAGAAAGGGGGGGTGGTAGGAGTGGAGACAGTTTTAAGAAGCCAGACAACTTTTAATTGATTGCTTGATTGATTGATTGATCGATTTTATTACTTGTCATTCGAAACCTCAGAGAGGCTCGAACAAAATTCTGTTTCTATAAGCCATACAAAGAGAGCAATTCATTAAAAAAAAACACACAAACAATTCAATTCACACATACATCCATCACAGTGACTCTCCTCCTCACTGTGATGGAAGGCAAAGTTCTTCTCTCTCCCCCGCACCATTTCTCTCCCGATGTCGTAGCGCCAGGCTGGCGATGTTAAGTCCCACAGCCATTGAGGCCGCGCCGGGCGATGTACGGCCCCTGCTTTAGGCCCAAAAGTCACAAAGTTGGAGCCCCCGGTGGGCGCTGGTATGTCCCGCTGCCATTAAAGCAGCGCCGGGCGATTTACGGCCCCGCTCCGGGTCGTTCCAAACCCGCAACATGGGCTGGAGAAATTGTGTTGCGTGAGCTTTGGAGAGCGGTCTCCCACCCGGACCCGCGAGCTCCCGATATCCCGACAGTCCACTGACTGTAAGCTGGCATTTAACATTACAGGTCGGTTTACTTACCTTTTTTTCTCAACAAGCTTTTTCTTTGACTACCTTTGATCACCTTTGATTGCCTTTGATTACCTACGATAGCATTACAACCTAGTACGACCTACCTCAACTAAACCAACGAGTAAAAAAATATAGATTTTTTCCATGGCGACTTTTTTTTACTTGTGGGCATTTTTCAGCTTATTGAAAAAAGCGTCGCGACCTATCTGAGGCCTGCAGTGTGCGGGGACTACTCTCGAGCATGAAGGAGAGTTTCAAAGACCTCCTAGGACCCCTTGTCGACCATGCTGCGAGTATGGGTCGAGATCAAACTCTTCTAAAGTCGTGAATTAGGTCCCCGGAGTGGGAGAAGCCCTTTAAGAGGGAAATGGAGAGGGCAAAAAGGGTGCATCAGATAGCTAAGATAGATAAGAACAAGGAAACCCCAAAAAAGATCCTACGTGTAAATTAAGGGCAATGGAGTGTCTGCGTTAACTGTAGAAAGATATGGATGCTAGGAAACTCAAGGAACATAATTATGATACCTGCGAGAGAGGCCATTTAACAGAAGAGGAGTTGCTGGAAGTGTTAAGCACGTTAAGATAGATAAATCTTTGAGACCTGATCAAGTGTATCCTAGAACATTATTTTAAGGACTTCCGGTTGCGCTATGGAGGGCTAGAGAGCAACAACTGCCAGCTCCCTGAAAGAAACGGTGAAAAATCGGGGAGAAAGCGACCTACCTGCTGCCTGCTGCCTCTATACCGATTGCTGTGAGTGATGTCATCAGGTGCGCGACTTACTATGTCTACACAGCGCAGCCCACCCGCGGATAAACCGAAAAGTCGTGTTACCAGGCAGAAACCGGTGGAAGGCCCGACTGAAGCCTCGGGCTCAGGTAGGACGCTATCCCAAGAAGATGTGTCGAAAAAAATGATGAAAAAAATCGGAAGGTGAAGATCTTAAAATTTTTATTGCAAGTGAAATTGCTGGCTTAAAGGAGGAAATAAAGCTGGAACTAAAGAATGAACTGGCAAAAACGAATGAAGAATTGAAGAAGAATTTTGGGGAAGAAATAAAAAAATCAAGGAGGAAATGAAGGAGTTAAAGCTTGAAATTAATACTATGGCTAAGAATACATCAGATGAACTGAAGAAAGAAATTGCAGAAATATTGACTGAACAAACTGCAAGTTTGACAAATGAGATGAATGTTAAAATCAGAAAATTGAAAACTGATCTTGAAGAAAGGCTGAATCCTGTGGAGATGGCACTGAATCAACAGACGGTAGCCATAAAGGACCTTGAAGAACTAGCCGAAAAAAGTGCTCAGACTACGGAAAAGCTTATCACAGAAAACCAACGTCTAATTGAATTACTGGGCAAAATAACTGAGAAATGTACTGAATTGGAAGGTCGCCAGAGAAGACGGAACCTAAGAATTGCGGGTATTCCAGAAGGGAAAGAGGCGGATCAAGATCCCCGTGAATTCACTGCAAATCTACTGCAAAAAGCTTTATCTCTGGATCAAAAGCCTTTACTTGCCCGAGTGATGAGACGCCAGACAAGACAAAGCGCTCCCCCAAGACAAATGATAATAAAAGTCCAGTACGACCATGTCCTGGAGGAGATAATGCAAAAAATTGCAAGAAACTGAAATCTTACATTTGAAGGATACAGGATCAGTATTTATCGAGACTATCCAGCAGAGGTCATCAGGAAATGAAAAGCGTTTAAGGAGACCAAAAGAGTCTTGAGGGAAGTGAAGAATTTGAAATATGGTCTGAGGTATCCAGCTACCCTAAGAGTCACTTACAATCGGAATGAACACTTTTTCACCAACCCTGTGGAGGCACTGGACTTTGCCCAGAAGCTTAAGGTTCAAGAGGATGCTTGAATAATACTTTTAAAACTGAACTTCATCATTGAATAAACTGACTTTGCAGGACTGGATGGAATTAAAGTCGTGACTAAGGAAGCTGGAGAAAGATGTGGATCAGAAACTCTCCCATGGATACTAATAATTAGTATAACTGCACTACTAATACAAATAACTAATAAATACTAAAATTATAGCGTGGTATCTTTACTAATCAGAGTTAATAATTAGCACTAATGACTAATACTTACTTATAATGGAATGATTAGAGTCAAATGTAGAGTTTGATTTAATTTGCCCTCCTTGGAAACCTTTTTTCTTTTTTATTATTAATTTTAATTTTTATTTTATTTTTTCCTTTCTTTTCGTTTTTTTATTATATTTTCAAACAGGTTTTAAATATATGTATCCTCACATTTCTGACTATTGGAACCCGAATATTTTAAAATCCAATATCACCGGTAAAATACTGCTATGGAATAAAAATTCCAAGAAACCAAGGAGCTGGTTAAGTTGGCAACATCAACTACGGAAGTCGGTAGATGGTTAGCCATGCTAGTATGGCTAGCACTAACTACACTAATACTAGATGTAGTAAGGTCGGGTTTGTTGAACTGAACCATTGGCTCTATTATAGACCCCCATAGACAAAAGATGCAAGATTTAAAAATGAACAAGGGGAATGAAGGAATAACATTTTGTAGCTGGAACGTTAAAGAGAGGTAACCAATTAAGAGAGGTAAAGTACTAGCACATTTAAAAGCAATTAAAGCTGATGTGATTTTCATTCAAGAAACACATTTAAAAAAAGATGCCGAGCATAGGCTGAAAGCTAAATGGATAGATAAAACGTATCATTCTTCTTTTACACACAAGTCCAGAGGCGTAGCAATATTATTTCATAAAGGCACTTTATTTAAACATACATCAACTATAACTGACAGTGACGGTAGATACATTATTGTAATAGGAGAAGTAAATGCACAAAAAAATGATTTTTGTCAATGTTTATGGACCAAACATTGATAGTCCACTGTTCTTTAAGAAAATATTTAATAACATCCCGGAAATAGCACAACATAACTTAATAATTGGAGGAGATTTAAATTGTACATTAGATTCTTATTTAGATAGATCCACAAGACAAAGGAAGACCAAATCCCATTCCAGTGACTTATTAAATGCATATATGGATACTAGTAATAATAAAGATGTTTGGAGAGTAGATAATC
Organism: Okamejei kenojei; assembly: GCA_035221665.1. Taxonomy (NCBI): domain Eukaryota; kingdom Metazoa; phylum Chordata; class Chondrichthyes; order Rajiformes; family Rajidae; genus Okamejei; species Okamejei kenojei. The sequence continues at coordinate 22,506,585 of CM069141.1, read as the reverse complement.
CAACTGGACGAGAATATTCATTTTATTCACCTGTACATAAAACCTATTCAAGAATAGATTATTTTTTGCTGACGCTAAACTTATCTCACTTACGTATAATTCAAAATACCATAATATTACGATCTCAGATCACGCACCTTTAACATTTATGATTAAAATAAATGGTAAAATGTTATAATCAGTATAATCTTTATTTAGAATGGAATTATAATTGTTTTTTAAGGAGATATGACCGAGAAGAAAACCTACAAGATCTAAAATTCATCTATCTGAGATCCAGGTGTAAGGTATGGTTTAATGTGCTGAATCATCTACTCCATTATAGACCACCCTAATCATGATGCAAGACGTAAAAGTGAACACTGGGGGTGAAGGAATTACATTTTGCAGTTGGAATGTTAAGGGAATTAATGAACCCATTAAGAGAGGCAAAGTATTAACTCACCTAAAATCGCTCAAAACAGACATAACTTTCCTCCAAGAGACTCACCTTAAAAAGGAAGCGCAATACAGATTGAAAACAAAATGGATTGCCCAAACATATCATTCCTCATTCACACATAAATCTAGAGGGGTTGCAATTCTAATCCGTAAAGGTATACCTTTTAAACGTATATCAACTACAGAAGATACTGATGGTAGATATTTCATAGTAGTAGGCAAATTATACTCAAACAAAGTGACTCTCGTTAATATATATGGACCAAATTTTGATAGTCCATGGTTTTTCAAGAGAATACTGAATATTATTCCAGAATGCACACAAAATAATTTAATAATTGGTGGATATTTAAATTGTACACTGGATCCATATTTAGATAGATCATCAACTCAAAGAAAGTCAAAATCTCTGTCAAGTGAATTTTTAAACTCATATATAAACAATACCAATATTGAGGATATCTGGAGAATTGAAAACCCATCCGGAAGAGAATACTCATTTTACTCATCTGTGCATAAAACATATACAAGGATAGATTATTTCTTAGTAGACTAAACTAATTCCATTTACTTATAAATCACAATATCATAATATTATAATTTCGGATCATGCCCCATTAACGTTTATGATTAAACTAAACGGAATGGACAAGAAACAGGCACAATGGAGACTTAATCCTCAAATCTTAAAAGAACAGGTATGTTGTGAATATCTTGTAAAACAGATGAATATGTTCTTCGAGGTCAATGACCAAACCAAAATCTCTGCTTCCCTTCTCAGGGAAACATTCAAAGCATTTACACGAGGGGTATTAATCTCCTCTCAAGCATTTCTTAATAAAGAGAATAGAGCTAAACAACAGACATTGGAAATGGAAATAAGGCAATTAGACATAGAAAATGCAAGAGCACCTTCATTGGCAAAACATAATAAAATAGCTGCACTGAAATATAAGTTAAATAAAATATACTCTGACCAAATAATAAAACTTTATCAACATACAAAACAATTAAATTTTGAATTTGGTGATAAACCACATAAATTATTGGCACGCCAGCTTCGAAAACTGGATGGAGAAAAAATGATTCATAAGATTAGATCAGAAAAGGGAAAAATACTAACACTCCCCAAAGATATTAATGACAGATTTTTACAATACTATCAAGATCTTTACTCAACTAAAGTGACACAACAATCAATAGGAATGGAAGCATCTTTACAGAAATGTAACCTTAAAGGCTTAGATCTGCAAGAATAAGAATTATTAGGAGCTGAAATAATGACCAAAGATATTGAAGAGTCAATTAGATCTTTAAAAAATGGAAAGGCCACCGGCCCTGATGGCCTAAGTTCTGAATTCTATGAAAGATTTTATGATCTGATTTCTCCACGCTTACAAACACTGTATAAACAAGTTTATACTCAACAGCAACTCCCGGAAACTTTAAATTAATCTACAATAATACTTATACTTAAAACTGATAAGGATCTAGAAGACCCGGCCTCATATAGAGCAATAGCTCTATTAAATACTGATCAGAAAATATTAACTAAAATCCTATCTAATAGATTGTGCTTAGTAATTAACAAATTAATACACTCTGATCAAACAGGTTTTATCCCAAAACGTCATTCATTTTATAATCTTAGATGATTGTTTAATATTATATACTCAAACAGAATTGCTAATGCAGACCTAGCAATTATATTGCTAGATGCTGAAAAAGCCTTTGATCAAGTAGGATGGCCATATTTATTTTCAGTGATGGAAAAATTTCAATTGGGAGAGAAGTACTGTGCATGGGTTAAATTATTATATTCTAACCCAACAGCTAGAATACTAACAAATCAAATGTCATTAACTAAATGTAATCTTTCCAGAGGTTGTAGAAAAGGATGTTCATTATCTCCATTATTATTCGCTTTAGCAATTGAACCACTCGCAGAAAATGTCAGATCTAATCCAGAAATACATGGGTACAATACTAAAGATACAATGAATAAAATTTCTCTATATGCAGATGATGTACTAATATATATTACAAAGCCGGAAATTAGTATTCCAAATTTATTAAATCTAATAACTCAATTCGGTCAGTTCTCAGGATATAGAATTAATTGGAATAAAAGCGAAATCATGTCAATAACGGAGCACAATTTACATATACTACAACAATCACCTTTTAAAATAGTTGAAGAAAAATTTAAATATCTTGGTATTTATGTAACTAAGGGGTATAGTTCTTTATTTAAATCAAATTTCCCACCTTTACTGAATAAACTAAATAAGAATATTCAATACTGGAAAACACTTCCTATTTCAATGTTCGGTAGAATTGATGCTATAAAAATGATTTTTCTGCCGCAATTATTGTACCTATTTTAGTCAATCCCGATATATATTCCAAAATCTTTTTTTTTTAAGTAGACTCTACTGTTACAAGTTTCATCTGGGACTACAAGAATCACAGAATAAATAGAACAACATTTATGTAAATCAAAGATTAATGGAGGTTTAGCTGTACAAAATTTTTTGTTTTATTTTTGGGCAGTTTATATTAAATACATGAATTTTTGGCTGGAAGAAATGGATCAACAACCAGAATGGTTAAGGATGGAAAAGGAGGATTGTCTACCTTTTGAAATCGGTTCGATAATATTTGCACGGACAAAATTGCACAAAAAAAACTTATGGGGAAAATCCTATAATATATAGTGGCACACGAATCTGGAAACAACTTAAAAAGGCTTTAAAACTGGATAATATACCACTCTGTCTACCTATTGTAAACAATCCCTTATTCAAACCTTCCATGCTGGATAAAGGTTTTATACAATGGAAAAACTATGGAATCAAAAGGATGGAACACCTTTAATTTCAGGAACTGCAATAGATTTATGGATTACACTCAAATATTTTTTTTCGATATCTACAACTCAGGGATTATGTTAGGTCAAATACACAAGATTATAGGAATAGGGAACCAGAAATCCTTGATGAATGTCGGAATAAGCATCCTAATACAGAAAAATTTTATATTTACAATACCCTTTTAGATAGCGAGATACCATCGACGGAAACATATAGACATACATGGGAAAATGAAATAAATCAATCCATAACGAAAGATATATGGGACAAAAGTTTACAATATATACATCAATGCTCGCTAAACTCCAGACATGCTCTAATACAATTTTAAGTTTTACATAGATTACATTACTCCATTAAATTAAATAGAATCTTTCCACAGATATCCTCTACCTGCGATAAATGTCAACATCCAGAGGCTAAATTGTATAAAAATTAAGAATTTCTTGACTGAGATTTTTAGAATAATTTCTGAAGTTATTAATACTATACTGGATCCGGACCCAAAATTAATAATACTTGGAACATCAGAACAAAGTTTAACTCTTACAACAAATCAAAGAAATTTCCTAGATTACAGTATAATAATTGGGAAGAAACTAATATTAAAATTTTGGAAGGGCCCTATATCCCCCACAACTAAAATGTGGATTATGGAAATGTCGGAGACCCTACACCTGGAAAGAATCAGATTTGCCTTAATGGACAAACAAGAAGTTTTCGTTAGAATATGGTCGTCTTTCATTGATTACTTAAAAGGGTAGAATGGTTCGGCAGGGAACCCTAACTGAAACTTGGACTTAGGAATAGATGAAAAGTTATATTTTATATTCCTTGATCTTATCTCCTATGATGTATTAATAGTAAATTATTCCATTCTTTATGATTTTCTTTTTTGAAGTTGATTTTTATTTTATTTTTCTTACTGTTTTCCTCTCTTTATAAAAAAAAATTATTAGAGTCAAAATGATACACTTGACAATATTAATAATGTATGTCCATTGAACATTAAATATTGCTATCATGACATATGTTTGCTAAATCACTGTCTACATACTTTAATAAAAATATATATTTTTAAAAAAATGGTAAAATGGAAAAACAGGGACAATGGAGATTTAAACCACAAATTTTAAAAGAAAAGTAACTCAGAAATATATTATAAAACAGATCAAGATTTTCTTTGAAATAAATGATAAACCGGAAATATAGTCTTTCCCTATTATGGGAAACTTTTAAAGCATATGCCCGTGGAATTATGATTTATTCTCAAGCATTTTATAATAAAGAGAATCAGAGGGAACAACAAGAATTGGAAAAGGAGATTAAACAATTAGACACAGAGAATGCTGCTAATCCATCCATGACAAAACATAACAAAATCGCTGCACTGAAATATAAATTAAATAAAATATACTCAGATCAAGTTGTAAAACTTTATCAATACACTAAACAATTACAATTTGAATTTAGAGATAAACCCCAAAAATTATTGGCTCGTCAATTACAGAAAAAGGAGGGAGAAAAAATAATCCACAGAGTTAAATCATACAATGGCAAACCATTAGTACAACCCAAAATATTAATGAGAGATTGTTGCAATATTATAAAAATTTATATTCAGCTAAAACGATAGAAAACAGGATAGGAATAGAAGCATTTAAAAAAAAATGTAATCTAAATGGGTTGGATTCACAAAATAGAGAATCACTAAATGCTGAAATGTCAGTAAAATAAATCGAACAATCAATCAGATCATTAAAAAATGATAAAACGCCGGGACCAGATGGTATTGGTTCGAAATTTTATAAAACATTTTATGATCTGTTTGCACCAAATTTGAAGTTACTCTATGAATACATCTATACCCACCAGAAACTACCAGAAACATTAAATGAATCTATTATAACACCTATACCTAAATTAGACAAAGATCTGGATGACCCAGGATCATATAGAGCTATAGCTCTTTTAAATACTAATCAAAAGATACTAACCAAAATATTAGCACAAAGACTAAGCACAGTTATTAATAAACTAATTCACCTGGATCAAACAGGATTTATACCAAAACGATATTCCTCATATAACCTGAGACGATTATTCAATATTATATATTCAAAAAGAGGTATTAATAAAGACCTAGTAATTATATCGTTAGATGCGGAGAAAGCCTTTGTCTTACTTGTTTTCGGTTATGGAATGGTCTTACTTGTTTTCGGTTATGGAAACTTTTAAGTTGGGAGCGAAGTTTATTACTTGGGTTAAATTATTATACACTAATCCAACAGCCAGAATACTAACAAATCAAATGCTATCAATTAAATTTAATTTATTCCGAGGCTGCAGACAAGGTTGTCCTGTATCCCCGCTATTGTTTGCACTTGCAATAGAACCATTAGCTCAACGTCTGAGATTACATCCTGAAATATATGGGTATGACACCAGAGATACTGAAAATAAAATCTCGTTATATGTGAATGTACTTTATATTACAAAGCTGGAAACTAGTATTCCAAATTTACTAAAATTAATAACTGAATTTGGATTATTTTCAGGATATAGTATTAATTGGAATAAAAGTGAACATGTCAATAATGGTAAATAACTTACATATATTACAACAATTTCCTTTTAAGATAGCAAACGAAAAAATCAAATATCTTGGAATTTATGTAACAAAAAGATTAGCTCAATTTTATTAGCTAATATTAAACTAGGTAACAAAATCTATAGTGAAAATCCTATAATAGAAAGTGGGATACGTATCTGGAAACAAATAAAGAAAACATTAAAATTGAAATGTATACCACTAGCCCTTACCATTGTAAATAACGTTACATTTAAACCTTCAATCATGGACAAAGGTTTTTTACAATGGAAAAACTATGGAATTAATAAGATATAACCATATAACCATATAACAATTACAGCACGGAAACAGGCCCTCTCGGCCCTTCCAGTCCGTGCCGACCATTTGTTTTCCCCTAGTCCCATCTACCTGCACTCAGACCATACCCCTCCATTCCCTTCACGTCCATATACCTATCCACTTTACTCTTAAATGTTAAAATCGATCCTGCCTCCACCACTTCTGCTGGAAGCTGATTCCACACAGCCACCACCCTCTGAGTAAAGAAGTTCCCCCTCACGTTACCCCGAAACCTCTGTCCCTCAATTCTCATGTCATGCCCTCTTGTTTGAATCTTCCCTACCCCCAATGGGAAAAACGTATCCACGTCAACTCTGTCTATCCCTTTCATCATTTTAAAGACCTCAATCAAGTCCCCCCTTAACCTTCTGCGCTCCAAAGAATAAAGACCTAACTTGTTCAAACCTTTCTCTGTAACATAGTTGCTGGAACCCTGGCAACATTCTAGTAAATCTCCTCTGTACTCTCTCTATTTTGTTGACATCCTTCCTATAACTAGGTGACCAAAATTGTACACCATACTCCAGAATTGATCTTACCAATGCCTTGTACAATTTTAACATTACTTCCCTACTCCTATATTCAATGCTCTGATTTATAAAGGCCAGCACACCAAAGGCTTTCTTTACCACCCTATCTACATGTGATTCCACCTTCAGGGAACTATGCACAGTTATTCCTAGATCCCTCTGTTCCACAGCATTCCTCAATTCCCTACCATTTACCATGTACGTCCTATTTTGATTTGTCCTGCCAAGATGTAGCACTTCACACTTATCAGCATTAAACTCCATCTGCCATCTTTCAGCCCACTTTTCCAAATGGCCCAAATCTCTCTGTAGATTTTGAAAATCTACTTCATTATCCACAACACCACCTATCTTAGTATCATCTGCATACTTACTTATCCAATTTTCCACCCCATCATCCAGATCATTGATGTACATAACAAACAACAGTGGACCCAACACAGATCCCTGAGGCACCCCACTGGTCACCGGCTTCCAACCTGACAAACAGCCATCCACCATTACTCTCTGACATCTCCCATTCAGCCACTGTTGAATCCATCTTGCTACTCCGCCATTAACACCCAAAGATTGAACCTTCTTAACCAACCTTCCATGGGGAACCTTGTCAAAGGCCTTACTAAAATCCATATAGACAACATCCACTGCTTTACCCTCATCAATTTCCCTAGTTACCGCTTCAAAAAATTCAAGAAGGTTTGTCAAACATGACCTTCCAGGCACAAATCCATGTTGACTGTTCCTGATCAGACCCTGTTTATCCAGATGCTTATATATATTATCTCTAAGTATCCTTTCCATTAATTTGCCCACCACTGACGTCAAACTAATAGGTCTATAATTGCTAGGTTTATTCTTTGAACCCTTTTTAAACAATGGAACAACATGCGCAGTACGCCAATCCTCCGGCACTATTCCCGTTTCTAATGACATTTGAAATATTTCTGTCATAGCTCCTGCTATTTCTTCACTAACTTCCCTCAATGTCCTAGGGAATATCCTGTCAGGACCTGGAGACTTATCCTGGAGACGGGCTATCTCTATGGGGAAAACTCCTTCATGTCATTTCAAGAATGACAACAAATTTATGGATTACATTCAAAAGATTACTTTAAATATTTACAAATTAGAGACTATGTAAAAGCAAACACCCAAGAAATCAGAAATAGAAAGACAGAAATTTCAGATTAATGTCTAAATAAACACCTGAACACAGAAAAATTGATATCATATATTTATAACATTTTATTGGAAAACGATGTCCCAATGACAGAAATATATAGGCAATTATGGGAAAACGAATTAGGTCAATTAATCAGACTAGAAGTATGGGATGAAAGTTTACAACATATACACCATTGTTCATTAAATGCTAGACACTCTCCTATACAATTTCAAATATTACATAGAATCAAATACACAGGACTAGATGTTAAGAAGTCCCTTGTGCCAGTAGGTGGGGAGCATTTCACGACATTCATTGATTGCTGAGAGTGGTCGACGCTCAACATCAGGGGGGGGGGGGGTACGTATACGTATATCTTGGCCTGGGTAACCTTCAGGACAGCTGGGCACAGGACACATCATCAGTAGTGTACCCTTGCATCACTGGGTGTTTCGGCCTTTTATCACTATACACATTATTCAAAATCCAAATTACATAGTATTTTTTCAAATGTGCCATATGTGATAAATGTCAGCACTTAGAAGCTAACTTAACGCATTCATTTACAAATTGTATAAAAATTACTAAATTTTGGACAGAAATATTTAAGATAATTTCGAATGTTGTTAATATGAATCTGATCCCTGACTCAAAATGAATAATATTGAGAATATTAGAAACAGATCAATTAATAACAACAAATCAAATATTTTTTAATTGATTACAGTCTAATAATTGGGAAAAAATTAATATTGAAATTCTGGAAAGGTCCTACATCCCCCACAACCAAAATGTGGATTGCAGGAATGTCGGAGACACTTCATCTGGAAAGATTAAGACTTGTCCTACTGGACAAGTTGGATCTTTTCAGAGGGATATGGTCTCCATTTATAGAATATTTAAAGGGTCAAAATGGCTCGGTGCGAGAGCCTAACTGAAGCCTGAATAAAGGAATGGATGAAGAATCATACATAACAAATCATGGATATATCTCCAACGATGGATAACCTGTTTAACACTCCACTCATTTTTTTTTTTGATTTTCTATTTTTACTTTATTTTTCTCTATTTTTTCCTATCTGCAATAAAAACAAAAAAATGTATAGAAATACAAATAAGACATAACTGTTAATATTAATAATATTAAGAATGTATGTGACAAGTATATTCTTTTAATATGTACTTATGTCTAATAAAAATATTTAACAAAAAAAAAGAACATTATTTTAAGCTAAGGAAGAAATTACAGGGCCACTGGTGTGAGATATTTATTTCATCTATAGTCACAGGTGAGGTACCGGAAAATTGGCAGCATATATTGTGGCTCTATTTAAGAAATGTTGCAAGTACAAGCCTGGGAAAAACAGACTGGTGAGCTTTACATCAGTAGTGCATAATGTATTCTAAGCCAGGATTTACAGAAAAGGACCTGAGGGGCAACTTTTTATTTCAGAGGGTAGTGAGTCCATGGTACAAGTTGGGAGAGGAATTGGTAGAGGCAGGAACAGCTATGACATGTAAAAGACACTTGGACCGGTACATGGATAGGGAAGGTTTAGACAGATATGGGTCAGAGATAGGCAATGGGACTAGCTTATTTTAGCAACCTGTTTTGGCATGGACGAGTTGGGGCGAGAGGCTTGTTTTGTGCCGTATACCTTTATGAATTTATGAATCTAATTTAAGTAATATAAGTACTGTTCCCCTTACCACAGCTGGATTGTATTTCAGCTTGAAGAAGGGCCACAATCAAAATTGCTGTCTGCCCATTTCCCTCTGCAGATGCTGCTTCACCCACTTTTTTTTTATGCTCAAGATTTCAGCATCTGCAGTCACTTACATCTCCAAAGTATTTCACAACACCTTCCCTTCCAATTTATTTTTTGTTCTCATATAATACCAATTGTTGAAATGAAAAGACTATTGACTTCGACGTTTTGGTCTGTTGTCAGTGCATCTATGCTCCTGCATCCCAGGCTAGCATGACCAGAGGCCATAGCCTCAGAATTAAAGGATGTTCCTTTAGGAAGGAGATGAGAAGAAATGTCTTTGGTCAGAGGGTGGTGAATCTGTGGAATTCTTTGCCACATTCGTTGGTACAGGAGGCCAACCCAATGGATATTTTTAGGGCAGAGATAGATAGATTCTTGATTAGTGCGGGTGTCAGGGGTTATGGGGAGAAGGCAGGAGAATGGGATTAGGAGTGAGAGATAGATCAGCCATGATTGAATGGCCTAGCAGATTTGATGGGCCAAATGGCCCATTTCTGCTCCTATCACTAATGACCTTATGACCAAGCCTTCTCTCTCCTTCTGAAACTACTGTTACATCAATTAGCTACCTAATGTCTGCTCGGGAACAAAATCCAGCTCAATACTTAGATGCAAGGCATCATGATCCTAAATATTCCTTTGCAACTGGGTCTAGGTATTTATGAAAATAAAAACAGACACAGATAATTCTGAAAATGCCCATTTAAACAGGCAGCATCTGTGCAGCCAGACGTTATGGACAGAAAGCGAAGCAGAACTGAAGTTCCAGATGGAACATCCAAAGAGAAACAGAATTAATTCTGCAGAAAATGAACCGGAAGGGGCTTCATCCGGAAACATTATCTATGTTTTTTCTTTCTACAGTTGCTGCCAGACCTGCTGACTATATCAAGCATTTTCTGCTTTTGAATCAGGAACTTATGCTTGCTTTCCTTCAATATACTTTTACAAATATTTGAGGGCAGTCTAAAATCACATTTGCATCAAGAGATGGGATGGAGAAGGTTAAACTGCCAAGCAATTGTCGAACGATTTTCATTGTGTTCCAATCAATGTCAACTCAATCAGACTATAAACGGAAGGAGTAGGCACACGTTATTATAATGACTTTAAAGCTTTAGAAAGTACTTGTGTTTTCAAAATTGTTGAAATTGGCTTGTGATGAGGTGTAAATCACTGCTATCAATTTGCATTGAAGCAAGTATGTTCAGTTTTATTAACATTTGTGATTTAATTTGTTGTTGAAACTATGTAATCTTTATACACTTATTAAGTAAACACCATGGCAGTAGCCATTTCCCTAAATTTGTCTTCTGATCATTGTCTAATTAATTCTCCTGCTCTTTTTTTGCTAAGTTTTGGCATCTTAAAGCATCTGTGAATAAATCATAGACAAATTAAAAACAAATTAAGGGGCTGTCCTACTTGAGCGACTTAATCAACGAGTTCTGGCGAGTTTGCCCTCGACTCATACTCGCAGCATGGTCGACACGACGTGGAGGTCTTTGTAACTCTCCTTCATGCTCGAGAGTAGTCCCCGTGTACTCGAGGCCTCAGCTAGGTCGCGGCGTATTTTTTAACATGTTGAAAAATGCCCGAGAATAAAAAAAGGTCTCCATGGAAAAAATTTATACTCTTTTACCCGTAGGTTTAGTCGTAGTAGGTCATAATAGGTCATAGTATGTCGGCATGTTAGTCATAGGTAATCGAGGGTAGTCAAAGGTACTCGAAGGTAGTCGAAGGTAGTCGTAGATAGTCTTCATCATAGTCGAAGGGAGGTCGAAGGGAGGTCGAAGGAAATCGAAGGAGGTCGTCTTCACTCTCCACTATTCGGTGTCCAATTTTCCCGAAGTTAGTTATAGATAGTCCTAGCTAGTCGAAGCTAGCCTTCAACATAGTCGAAGCTAGTCTTCAACATAGTCAAAGGAGGTCAAAATAGGTCTTCTACATCATTGAAGGAGGTCTTCAACATGACATTTTTTTCAAACTCTCCTAAACTCATCTAAACTCGCCAATTAGGTCGCCCAAGTGGGACAGCCCCTTAAATTTATAAAATGTTGAATTCCCCGAGCCTTAGAATGAACATCACAAGTGAGTGGCTCAAAATTGCAAACTAAAGTATACAACTGATTTCAAAATTGCATTAAACCAGGCTAACAAGGACTCTGAACCACAAGTGAAGGACAGAATAATTTGTGAAAATCAAATGATTTGCTCAGATAAAAGCAACCATGAGAACAACATATTTGATTTGGCAGCATAAATGTCTTGAATATTAAAGCAAAGGGCAAAGATTGCATCACAGAATAAAGAATCATTAAGTTGATGTACAAGAACAAGATGAAGAAGCATTCAGCGGAGGAATCTGAAATACAATCTGTCAAAGAGGGCAGATGAAAAGATAAAATCGTGCAGATTGCAGCACTGAGTCAATATTGTCCAGCCTTTGTATAACCATGCATAAATGTGTAATTTGGTGATTGATTCAAATAACAGAATTTTCAATAGCAGGTGGACAGCATGAAAAAAGATATGGGCGACTTTAATGACTGTATTGTCTAAGAAACAACAAATCATAGATGAAGTGCTCAATTTATGTTGAATTAAGTGGTCATATGATTTCAACCTTGCATTACAGTTGAGCAATTTTCTGCTCTTGACTTAATGTAATGGAAGTTGAGATGCTTAAAAGCAAACACAGCAATGAAAGAAGGGTGTGTGGCACCACCATTTAAAAAGACCGTAAATAACATACGTCATTCCTGACTTTGTATCAGGTTCACCAATCCATTTTCATAAGCAGGATATTCTCATGAAAGTGGCCTTCATATTGAAGGCTAAATGTATCACAAGCTACAGAGAAGAAAACAAATTCAAACAGGGACTGCTTGCGACGAAATAGAAGATCAGTTTTGAGGAACAAGTTACTCCAGTTAGCGGCAACTGAGAAAAATTACCATTTTCACTTTGGAGAAAATTAAAAATGAAGCTCACTTTAAAGGTCAAAGAAACTAGATGAACCAATAGAATGGGTAATTGTTGAAAAAAATTGTAAAATGAAAACTAGCTTAGATCAGAGGAGGCAACGGTGAACAAAAAGGAAGACTTTGAGCTTCTACACAGATTTAATTGCAAAATATTTTAACAAGTTTGAGGAACCCTCAGGTTTCTGAAAAGTGCAATTGGATGAAAGAAATTACATGTCTCAGGGGAAGCAAAGGCTCGAATAAATTTGCTTTGATATTATTTCACAAAAGCACATCAATGAATTATATAGTAGTGCAGGGTGTCAATGTAGCAACGCATTGCAGAATGTGCCACCAATACATCAAACTGAAAGAACTGATGAACAACATTGAGATGGAGGCATATACTTGGAGCTATGTTGAGATCTGGTGACAACAACGGTGCCATAAACATATCATATCTGACAATGTTAAATCTTTAGACTCAGAGCGAAAGCCACATTAAAGGGCCTGTCCCACTTTCCCGAGTTATTCACGAATTCTCCCGAGATTTTCCCTTGAATGTCCGTAACGAGTCTGTAGGAGGCCGTAGGAGTCCGCGGATATATCGTAGTGGGGGGGGGGGGGGGTGTCAAATGGGATAGTCAAAGACGGAGATAAATGGAAAGGGAGTAAGGGGATAGTTAATGACCCCAGAATTAACGGGAAAGAAAGCTCATAAAGTCATAGGAGAGTACGGCCAAGTGTAGTAGGGATCGATGTGCATGGTGAGATGCGTAAGGAATTAAAAGTATTGTATTTGAATGCGCAAAGTATAAGAAGTAAATAGATGAGCTTGAGGCTCAGATAGAGGTTGGTAGATATGACATTGTGAGGATTACTGAGACGTGGCTGCAGGAGGATTGAGTCTGGGAGCTTAATATTCAGGGTTATACATCTGGTGAGGAATGGAATTCAGTCCCTTGCGATGAAAGATATAGGGACTGATGAGGTAGAGTCACTGCGGATTGAGTTGATGAATTGCAAAGGCAAGACACTAATTGGTGTTATCTGCAGACCCTCAAATAGTAGCCTGGATGTAGGGTGTAAGTTGCATCAGGAGTTAAAACTGGCATGTAAGAAAGGTAATGCCACTGTGGTGATGGGGGAAAATCAGGTTAGTCCAGGACCCCAAGAAAGAGATTTGTTAAAGAAGGAACCGCAGATGCTGGAAAATCGAGGGTACACAAAATGCTGGAGAAGCTCAGCGGGTGCAGCAACATCTATGGAGTGAAGGAGATAGGCAACGTTCTGAAGAAGGGTTTCGGCCCAAAACATTTTGTATACCTCCAAGAAAGAGAGTTTGTAGAGTGCCTCTGAGATGGATTTTTAGAGCAGCTTGTAATGGAGCCGACCAGAGGAAAGGCAATTCTGGATTTAGTGTTGTCCAATGAACCAAATTTGATTAAAAGAACTCGAGGTAAAGAACGGGAGGTAGTGATCATATTTGGATTAGTTTTAATCTGCAATTTGAGAAGGAGAAGGTTAAATCGGAAGTGTCAGTGATGCAGCTGAACTAAGGGGATTATGAAAGCATAAGAGAGGAGCTGGCTAATGTAGACTGGAAAGGGATACTAGCAGGAATGATGGTGGAACCGCAATGGCAGGAATTTCTGGGCATAATCCAGAAGACACAGGATCATTTCATTCCAAAAAGGAAGAATGATTCTAAGGGGAGTAGGAGATAACCACGGCTGACAAGAGGTTAGGGATAGAATAAAACTAAAAGAAAGGATGTATAATACAGCAAAGAGTAGCCGGAAGCCAGAGGATTGGGAAACTTTCATAGGACAACAAAAGGAAACAAAACGGGCAATACGGGCTGAAAAGACGAAAAGATTCAAGAACAACTTCTTCCCTGCTGATATCAGTCTCTTATGCGATCCTTTCTTATGCTGACGATGTATCCATGCTCTCCCAATCGACCATGTTATGACCCTTGCAATTCTTTAATTGCAGTTTCTCTGTAGCTGCACATCTATGTTCTGCACTCTTATTTTTTTTATTTTTGTACTATCTTGCTGCAGAAACATAGAAATATAGAACATAGAAAAATAGGTGTAGTGCTTCGAGCCAGTACAATTCAATATGATAGAAACATAGAAACATAGAAAATAGGTGCAGGAGTAGGCCATTCGGCCCTTCGAGCCTGCACCCCATTCAATAAGATCATGGCTGATCATCCAACTCAGTACCTGCCTTCTCTCCATACCCCCTGATCCCTTTAGCCACAAGGGCCACATCTAACTCCCTTTAAATATAGCCAATGAACTGACCTCAGCTACCTTCTGTGGCAGAGAATTCCACAGATTCACCACTCTCTGCGTGAAAAATGTTTTTCTCATCTCGGTCCTAAAAGATTTCCCCCTTATCCTTAAACTGTGACTCCTTATCCTGAACTTCCCCAACATTAGGAACAATCTTCCTGCATCTAGCCTGTCCAACTCCTTAAGAATTTTGTAAGTTTCTATAAGATGGCTGATCATCTAAAATCAGTACCCCGTTCCAGCTTTTCCCCCCATATCCCTTGATTCCTTTAGCCCTAAGAGCTAAATCTGACTGTCTCTTGGAAACATCCAGTGAATTTGCCACCACTGCCTTCTGTGGCAAAAAATTCCTCAGATTCACAACTCTCTGGCTGAAGAAGTTTTTTTTCTCATCTCAGTCCTAAATTCTTTGTCCTCTTATTCTTAAACTTTCAGTATTCAGTATTTAGTAGTAAAGTTTAAAGGATTCAGTATTTAGTAGTAAAGTTTAAAGGATTCAGTATTTAGTAGTAAAGTTTATAGGATAAGTTTTTGTGTTTTTTAGTAATTTGGGAGTAAGGTATGGCAGTAGAGATTGGCCCCATGGTTTGTTCAGCCTGCAACATGTGGGAGATCAGGGAGATGGTCGGTGTCCCTGGTGACTACGTTTGCAGGAAGTGTGTCCAGCTGCAGCTCCTGGCAGATCGCATTGAACGATTGGAACTGCGGGCTGGATTTCATACTGGAGCACCACGATGCGGAGAAAGTCGTGGATAGCACGTACAGTGAGTTGGTCACACCGCAGGCAAAAGGTAGGAGGACAAGAAGGGAACGGGTGGCCAATAGCCAGCAAAGCAGTAGGCAGGTAGTGCAGGAGTCCCCTGCGGTCATCTCCCTCCTAAAACAGGTATACCATTTTGGATACTGTTGAGGGAGATGGCTCATCAGGGGAATGCAGCAGCAGCCAGGTTCATGGCACCATGGGTGGCTCTGCAGCACATGAGGGGGGAAAAAAGAGGGGAAGGGCAATAGTAATAGGGGATTCAATTGTCAGGGGAATAGATAGGCGTTTCTGCGGCCGCAAACGAGACTCCAGGATGGTATGTTGCCTCCCTGGTGCAAAGGTCAGGGATGTCACTGAACGGCTGCAGAACATTCTGGAGGGGGGAGGGGTGAACAGCCAGTTGTCGTGGTGCATGTTGGCACCAACGATATAGGTTAAAAAAAGGGATGAGGTCCTACAAGGTGAATTTAGGGAGCTAGGAGATAAAACTTAAAAGTAGGACCTCAAAGGTAGTAATCTCCGGATTACTACCAGTACCACGGGCCAGTCAGAGTAGAAATAGGAGGATAATGCAAATGAATACGTGGCTTGAAAAGTGGTGCAAGGGGGAGGGATTCAAATTTTTAGGGCACTGGGACCAGTTCTGGGGGAGGTGGGACCGGTACAAACAGGACGGTTTGCACCTGGAATGGAATGGAACCAATGTTCTTGGGGGAGTGTTTGCTAGTGCTGTCGGGAGGATTTAAACTAATGTGGCAGGGGGATGGGTACAAGAGCAGAGAGGCAGGAGGGTGTAAAAATGAGGGTAGAAGCATTAGGTAGCAAGGTGAAAGGTAAAAGTGGCAGGCAGACAAAACCAGGGGCTAAAATCAAAAAAGGGCCACTTTTCAGCAAAATTGTATAAGGGGTAAATGCGTTGTAAAGACAAGCCTGAAGGCTTTGTGTCTCAATGCAAGGAGTATTCGTAATAAGGTGGACGAGTTGAACGTGCAGATAGATATTAATGATTATGATATAGTTGGGATCACGGAGACATGGCTCCAGGGTGACGTAGGCTGGGAGCTGAACATCCAGGGATATTCAATATTCAGGAGGATAGAGAGAAAGGAAAAGGAGGTGGAGTAGCGTTGCTGGTTAGAGAGGAGATTAAAGCAATGGAAAGGAAGGACATTAGCTTGGAGGATGTGGAATCGGTATGGGTAGAGCTACAAAACACTAAGGGGCAGAAAAACGCTGGTGGTGTGTTGTGTACAGGCCACCTAACAGTAGCAGAGAAGTTGGGGATGGTATCAAACAGGAAATTAGAAATGCGTGCGACAAAGGCAAAACAGTTATAATGGGTGACTTCAATCTACATATAGATTTGGGGTAATCAAATTGGCAGGGGTGCTGAGGAAGAGGATTTTTGGAATGTATGCGGGATAGTTATCTAAATCAACATGTAGAGGAACCAACGAGAGAGCAGGCTATTTTAGACTGGGTTTTTTGAGTAATGAGGAAAGGGTAATTAGCCGTCTTGTTGTACGTGCCCCCTTGGGCAAGAGTGACCATAATATGGTTGAGTTCTCCATTAGGATGGAGAGTGACATTGTTAATTCAGAAACAATGGTTCTGAACTTAAAGAAAGGTAACTTTGAGGGTATGAGACGTGAATTGGCCAAGATTGACTGGCAATTAATTCTAAAAGGGTTGACGGTGGATATACAATGGAAGACATTTAAAGACTGCATGGATGAACTACAAAAATTGTTCATCCCAGTTTGGGCAAAAGAATAAATCGGGGAAGGTAGTGCATCCGTGGATAACAAGGGAAATCAGGGATAGTATCAAAGCAAAGGATGATGCGTACAAAGTAGCCAGAAAAAGCAGCATACCAGAGGACTGGGAGAAATTCAGAGACCAGCAGAGGAGGACAAAGGGCTTAATTAGGAAAGGAAAAATAGATTATGAAAGAAAACTGGCAGGGAACATAAAAAACTGACTGCAAAAGTTTTTATAGATATGTGAAGAGAAAGAGGTTAGTTAAAACAAATGTAGGTCCCTTGCAGTCAGAAACAGGTGAGTTGATCATGGGGAACAAGGATATGGCGGACCAATTGAATAACTACTTTGGTTCCGTCTTCACTAAGGAAGACATAAATAATCTGCCTGAAATAGCAGGGGACTGTGGGTCAAAGGAGGAATTGAGTGAAATCCAGGTCAGTCGGGAAGTGGTGTTGGGTAAATTGAATAGATTAAAGGCCGATAAATCCCCAGGGCCAGATAGGCTGCATCCCAGAGTACTTAAGGAAGTAGCTCAGGAAATAGTGGATGCATTAGTGATAATCTTTCAAAACTCTTTAGATTCTGGAGTAGTTCCTGAGGATTGGCGGGTAGCAAATGTAACCCCTCTTTTTAAGAAGGGAGGGGAGAGAGAAAACGGGGAATTACAGACCAGTTAGTCTAACATCGGTAGTGGGGAAACTGCTAGAGTCAGTTATTAAAGATGGGATAGCAGCACATTTGGAAAGTGGTGAAATCATTGGACAAAGTCAGCATGGATTTACAAAAGGTAAATCATGTCTGACGAATCTTGTGGAATTTTTCGAGGATGTAACTAGTAGCGTGGATAAGGGAGAACCAGTGGATGTGGTATAACTGGACTTCCAGAAGGCTTTCGACAAGGTCCCACATAAGAGATTAGTATACAAACTTAAAGCATACGGTATTAGTGGGTTCAGTATTGATGTGGATAGAGAACTGGCTGGCAAACAGGAAGCAAAGAGTAGGAGTAAACGGGTCCTTTTCACAATGGCAGGCAGTAACTAGTGGGGTACCGCAGGGCTCAGTGCTGGGACCCCAGCTATTTACAATATATATTAATGATCTGGATGAGGGAATTGAAGGCAATATCTCCAAGATTGCGGATGACACTAAGCTGGGGGGCAGTGTTCGCTGTGAGGAGGATGCTAGGAAACTGCAAGGTGACTTGGATAGGCTGGGTGAGTGGGCAAATGTTTGGCAGATGCAGTATAATGTGGATAAATGTGAGGTTATCCACCTTGGTGGCAAAAACAGGAAAGCAGACTATTATTTAAATGGTGGCCGATTAGGAAAAGGGGGAGATGCAGCGAGACCTGGGTGTCATGGTACACCAGTCATTGAAAGTAGGCATGCAGGTGCAGCAGGCAGTGAAAAAAGCGAATGGAATGTTAGCTTTCATAGCAAAAGGATTTGAGTACAGGAGCAGGGAGGTTCTACTTCAGTTGTAACAGGGTCTTGGTGAGACCACACCTGGAGTATTGCGTGCAGTTTTGGTCTCCAAATCTGAGGAAGGACATTATTGCCATAGAGGGAGTGCAGAGAAGGTTCACCAGACTGATTCCTGGGATGTCAGGACTGTCTTATGAAGAAAGACTGGATAGACTCGGTTTATACTCTCTGGAATTTAGGAGATTAAGAGGGGATCTTATAGAAACTTACAAAATTCTTAAGGGGTTGGACAGGCTAGATGCAGGAAGATTGTTCCCGATGTTGGGGAAGTCCAGGACAAGGGGTCACAGCTTAAGGATAAGGGGGAAATCTTTAAGACCGAGATGAGAAAGACTTTCTTCACACAGAGAGTGGTGAGTCTCTGGAACTCTCTGCCACAGAGGGTAGTTGAGGCCAGTTCATTGGCTATATTTAAGAGTGAGTTGGATGTGGCCCTTGTGGCTAAGGGGATCAGAGGGTATGGAGAGAAGGCAGGTACGGGATACTGAGTTGGATGATCAGCCATGATCATATTGAATGGCGGTGCAGGCTCGAAGGGCTGAATGGCCTACTCCTGCACCTAATTTCTATGTTCTATGTTTCTTAAACTGTGACCCCTGGTTCTGGACAACCCCAACATCGGGAACATATTTTTCTGCATGTAGCCTATCCAATCCTGCATGTAGCCTATCCAATCCTTTAAGAATTTTATACGTTTCTATAAGATCCCATCCTTCTAAATTCTAGCGAATACAAGTCCAGTCGACCTTGCACCCTGCATGAAGTGATATGAAACTGCACTTGAATTTGGTGGCCTTGCACCCTGCTTGAAATGGTAGGAAACTGCATTTGAATTTGGTGGCCTTGCACCCTGCTTGAAATGAAATTTCAAGGAATAGCCGTGGTGAACTGCCAGCCCACCAGCCGTGAGTGAGCGGCCAGCACATCAGGCTTGAGTGACTGAGCTGCCACCTCAAGAATCCATTTGGCCCACAATGTCCATAATGACCCTCTGGAAACCAGTCCCTTCGGCCCACAACACCCATACCAGTGCTCCAGAACCCCCCCCCCCCACTGGCCAGCAATATTGGAATTAGTGGAGAGGTGGAATATTGCGTTGGGGGACCAGCCCTCCCGTGTGAACATGGGACCTAATGCGTTCCACTTAGTCTAGTATATATTGTAAATAACTGGGGTTCCAGCACCGAGCCTTGCGGCACCCCACTAGTCACTGCCTGCCATTCTGAAAAGGATCCGTTAATTCCTGCTCTTTGCTTCCTGTCTGCCAACCAATTCTCTATCCACATCAATACCCATACCCCCCAATACCATGTGCTCTAATTTTGCATACTAATCTCTTGTGTGGGACGTTTTGTCAAAGGCTTTTTGAAAGTAAAGATACACCACATCAACTGGCCCTCCCGTATCTATTCTTCTTGTTACATCCTCAAAAAATTCCAGAAGTTAGTCAAGCATGATTTCCCCTTCATAAATCAATGCTGACTTTGACCGATCCTGTTACTGCTTTCCAAATGCACTGCTATAACATCTGTAATGACTCAAGCATCTTCCCCACTACCGACGCAAGGATAATTGGTTATAATTCCCCGTTTTCTCTCTCCCTCCTTTCTTAAAAAGTGGGGTTACATTGGCTACCCTGCAGTCCACAGGAACTGATCCAGAGTTGAGAGAATATTGGAAATTGATCACCAATGCATCCACAATTTCAAGGGTCACCACCTTGAGTACTCTGGGGTGCAGACCATCAGGCCTTGCCTTCAGTCCCAACAGTTCACCTAACACCATCTCCTGACTTTTGTGGATTCCCTTCAGTTCCTCCTTTCCACTAGATCATTGGTCCCCTAGTATTCCTGGGAGATTGTTTGTGTCGTCCTTAACAAAGACAGAACCACAGTACTCATTTAATTGTTCTGTGATTTCTTTGTGTCCCATTATAAATTCACCTGCCCCTGATTGTAAGGGGCCTTACAATCAAGATTTGTCTTCACTAATCTTTTCCTTTTTACATATCTAAAGACACTTTTAGAGACAGTTTTTATATTCCCCACAAGCTTTCTTTCATGCATCCCCCCCCCCCCCCCTTCTTAATTAACTCCTTTGTCCTCTGTTTAGTTGTAAATTTCTCCCAGTCATCCGGTTTGCTGCTTCCTCTGTCCATCTTATGTGCCTTTTTTTGGATTTAATCGTGTTTGATATCAAAGTCAAAGTCAAAAGAGTCAAAAGAGTTTATTGTCATGTGTCCCTGACAGGACAATTAAATTATTTCTTTGCATAGCACAACAGAACATAGTAGGCATTGACTACAATTATATACGTAAATACACACATTAATTAATAAATTGATAAAGTGCAAATAACAGATGGAGGGGTATTAATGTTCAGAGTTCTGTCTGAGCCAGGTTTAATAGCCTGATGGCTGTAGGGAAGTAACTATTCCTGAACCGGGTCGTTGCATTTCTCAGGCTCCTGTACCTTCTACCCGAAGGTAGCAGGGAGATGAGTGTGTGGCCAGGGTGGTGTGGGTCCTTGATGATGCTGCCAGCCTTTTTGAGGCAGCGACTGTGATAGATCCCCTCGATGGAAGGGAGTTCAGAGCCGATGATGGACCTGGCAGTGTTTACTACTTTTTGCAGTCTTTTCCTCACCAGGGCACTCAAGTTGCCGAACCAAGCCACAATGCAACCGGTCAGCAAGCTCTCTACTGTGCACCTGTAGAAGTCATAGAGAGTCCTCCTTGACAGACCGATTCTCTGTAATCTTCTCAGGAAGTAGAGGCGCTGATGAGCTTTCTTAATAATTGCATCTGTGTTCTCGGAGCAGGAAAGATCTTCACAGATGTGCACGCCCAGGAATTTGAAGCTCTTGACCCTTTCAACCATCGACCCGTTGATATAAACAGGACTGTGGGTCCCCATCCTACTCCTTCCAAAGTCCACAATCAGTTCCTTGGTTTTGCTGGTGTTGAGGGCCAGGTTGTTGTGCTGGCACCATATGGACAGTCGCTCGATCTCTCTTCTATACTCTGGCTCATCCCCATCAGTGATACGTCCCACAACAGTGGTGTCGTCAGCGAACTTGATGATGGAGTTCACACTATGACCGGCTACGCAGTCAGAAGTATGTAGTGAGTACAGCAGGGGGCTGAGCACGCAGCCTTGAGGTGCACCCGTGCTGATTGTTATCGAGTCTGACACATTTCCACCAATACGAACAGACTGTGGTCTGTGAATGGGGAAGTCGAGGATCCAATTGCAGAGGGATGCGCAGAGACCCAGTTCTGCGAGTTTGGTAACCAGCTTGGAGGGGATGATTGTGTTAAATGCCGAGCTGTAGTCAATGAATAACAGCCTGACATATGAGTTTATGTTGTCCAAGTGGTCCAGAGCGGAGTGGAGGGCCAGCGAGATAAGCGAACTGCAGTTGGTCCAGCTTATTTTCGAGGTAGGAGTTGATTTTCGCCATGATCAACCTCTCGAAGCACTTCATCACCACAGGCGTTAGTGCCACAGGTCGATAGTCATTGAGGCACATCACCTTGCTCTTCTTGGGCGCTGGTATGAGTCAGACAATAGACAATAGACAGTAGACAATAGGTGCAGGAGTACGCCATTCGGCCCTTCAAGCTAGCACTGCCGTTCAATGTGATCATGGCTGATTATCCATAATCAGTACCCCGTTCCTACCTTTTCCCCATATCGCCTGACTCCGCTATCTTTAAGAGCCCCATCCAGCTCTCTCTTGAAAACATCCAGAGAACCTGCCTCCACCGCCCTCTGAGGCAGAGAATTCCGCACACTCACAACTCTCTGTGAGAAAAAGTGTTTCCTCGTCTCAGTTTTAAATGGCTTACCCCTTATTCTTAAACTGTGGCCCCTGGTCCTGGACTCCCCCAACATCGAGAACATGTTTTCTGCCTCCAGCGTGTCCAAACCCTTAACAATCTTATATGTTTCAATAAGATCCACTCTCATCCTTCTAAACTCCAGAGTGTACAAGCGCACCTGCTTCATTCTCTCAGCATATGACTGTCCCGCCATCCCGGGAATTAACCTTGCAAACCTACGCTGCAAGGTTATGTAGCAAGACCCTCAATAGCAAGAATGTCCTTCCTCAAATTAGGGGACCAAAACTACACACAATACTCCAGGTGTGGTCTCACTAGGGCTCTGTACAACTGCAGAAGGACCTATTTGCTCCTATACTCAACTCCTCTTGTTATAAAGGCAAAACATGCCATTCACTTTCTTCACTGCCTGCTGTATCTGCATGCTTACTTACATAGACTGATGAACAAGGACCCCCATATCCCACTGTACTTCCCCTTTTCCAAACATGACGCCATTTAGATAGTAATCTGCCTTCCTGTTTTTGCTACCAATGTGGATAACCTCACATTTCTCCACATGAAACGTCATCTGCCATGCATCCGCCCACTCCTTCGACCTGTCCAAGTCACCCTGCATTCTCATAGCATACTCCTCACAGTTCACATTGTCACCCAGCTTTGTGTCATCTGCAAATTTCCTAATGTTACTTTGAATCCCTTCATCCAAATCATTGATATATATTGTTAATAGCTGCGGTCCCAGCACCGAGCCTTGTGGTACCCCACTAGTCACTGCCTGCCATTCTGAAAGGGACCCATTGATCCCCGGTCTCTGTTTCCTGTCTTCCAACCAATTTTACTTCGGAGTCACGTGAGTGACTACATGATGAAGGCCCGCCAGAGCGCCTGTGCGTCATTACGTCCGACACGTTTGGCGCACCGACAGGCTGAAGAGCGCAGCTCCACCAGCGGTAAGTAAAACACCCGCAGGTAAGTGTTTTTTATAACTTGCTGCGGTTTTGCTTAGGTCCTGTAAGACTGGTTATAGGAGCCAGCAGGTACATTTTCCTAAGGGGAAAAATTTAAATTATGAAAATAAGGCGAGTATATCGCCTAATAGAGTAAACCTACCTGTGGTCACTCCGCATGGGGAGGTGGATAGGAGTCCGTTCTGCTGCTACACTGCAATTACACCGCTTGTAATGCAAGGATGGGAAGCAAGCTGATGGAGCAAGGGTTCATTGTATTCCCTCAACAACAGGTAAGAGATATCCCCACTAGCCATCTGCTTCACCCTGGATCCACAAACACTGAGCATTATTTTATGCTCACCAAGGGATTTATTTCATTTTTAAACTGCTGTATGAATGTAATAAAAGGACATTCTAACCAGAATTATTCCAAAACTCCCAAGCTATACTGGGATCCTGGTACAAAAAACTGGAGGTGACGCTGGAGTAATTAAGAGGGTGTGCGGATGGTGCAAGGAGCCCAGTCCAGACATCAAAAGGTGAAGTCCCCTCTTGAAAAAATTCATGTCGTCGCTGGTCAGACCCAGCATCCAGTAATTACCCTTGCCAGGGTCATCGTAATGTCGAGGCATTTAATGAAATTACAGCTGATTAACGCTGAGGCTGTGGCAGATGAAGTTCTGCCAGCCTTGCTTGTTCTCAAAAGTAGGGGGGAAAACCCTCATAGAAACATAGAAACATAGAAAATAGGTGCAGGAGTAGGCCATATGGCCCTTCGAGCCTGCACCGCCATTCAATATGATCATGGCTGATCATCCAACTCAATATCCTGTACCTGCCTTCTCTCCATACCCCCTGATCCCTTCAGCCACACGGGCCATATCTAACTCCCTCTTAAATATAGCCAATGAACTGGCCTCAACTACCTTCTGTGGCAGAGAATTCCAGAGACTCACCACTCTCTGTGTGAAAAATGTTTTCCTCATCTCGGTCCTAAAGGAATTCCCACATCCTTAGACTGTGACCCCTTGTTCTGGACCTCCCCAACATCGGGAACAATCTTCCTGCATCTAGCCTATCCAACCCCTTAAGAATTTTGTAAGTTTCTATAAGATCCCCCCTCAGTCTTCTAAATTCTAGCGAGTACAAGCCAAGTCTATCCAGTCTTTCCTCATATGAAAGTCCTGACATCCCAGGAATGAACTCGTACCTGTGGTCAGCGGATGACGACGGCTTTGAGGACACCGACTTTAGAGTCACCGGCAGTTCAGCCGATGCTTTAAAGCACTGTGGCCACTCCTGTCAGGAGGCAGGCCAAGAGTAAATTGTCCAAGTCTGTCAACTCTGATGGGTGAGGCCAGAAGACTTTCCTAAAATGAACATTGGGGATGTCTGGACAATGTGGAACACCTCATAGCCAAAATAATACAACCAGGAGGAGTTCCAACTGGGGTTATACCCCAGGGTCCCCAGCGGCTTTCAGCAGCAATCTCTAGAATAGGCTTACGAGTCTGCATGGGACCCAGCACAGCAGCACCTTGTGTAGGGCTGTGTGTGTGACCTCCCATGAGCAGGAGCCGGGAGAGCCAGGGCAATATGAATCTGACCCTGAAGTGGTGACCTCATATGAGCATGAGCCGGGAGCGCCAGGACATGGGGACCCAGCACAGCAGCACCTCGTGTGTGTGACCTCCCGTGAGCATGAGCCGGGAGAGCCAGGGCAGTAGGAATCTGACCCTGAAGTTTGGGGACCCAGCACACCTGCACCTTGTTTAGGGCTGTGTGTGTGACCTCCTGTGAGCATCAGCCTGGAGAGCCAGGGCAGTAGGAATCTGACCCTGAAGTTTGGTGTCACTCCTTATGTACATACACCAAAGCACATGAGCTATGGTGCGGGTGTGCCGGATGTGGTCAGCAATTTGCCATACCGGCGGGAACTGGTGACGCCAGGGATGACAATCTGGCCAGCAAGTTAATGGCCTCTCATCTGTTCCATGACTTCATAATGGAGGAAACTTCGCAAGACATGTCAAACACCTGTTAACTGTGCATCGCTCTAAAGGAGCGCATCATGAAGGCTGCAGAAGTCCTAAAAAACTGGTTGGAGCAGGAACAATGACGTTTGGAAAAATGGCAAGACCACTATCTGAACACAGCAGGATATGGACCCTGCTGTGTAATGCCCATTTGTTAGTTTTTAATATTCACGAATAACTATCCAGCCTACGCTCAACCCACGGTTCACAGCCTTGCGCAGATCCTCCAATATCCAGGGAAAGTCCTGGACGATGAGACAAAAACTGAGACCAGGATGCCACCTCAAAAACCATACCCTTTCAGATTAGGAAGGGGTAATTGAATATTGGTCTGTATCCGGGGATCTCGAATAAGTATCTCGGAAGTACATCCAACCGTACAAAATACACCTAGTTGGGTATTGGGGTTTTCAATACCACTAACTCTACAGGTGAATGATGCATATCAGCCTTAACAGCTGTGTCTAATTCCCCAGCCAAAAGAACGATGGTGGGTGTCGAGTCATTCTGGGCCTAAACATATTTAACCCTTAAGGTCCAGTATAAACGGTTTAAAATAAACAATTTCAGTATTGTAACTGGGATCAAAAGGGTGTTATATGGCAGCCATAGATCTGAAAGATGCATAATATTCATCTACCACACACCTGTTGAGAGGTTAGGTCCTCACTCATCAAATTAAATTTAGATTAGTACCATTTAGAATGATTGGCTATTTGAGGTTCATCATTGATTAATTAACATGGCAGTACTTTGCCTACGGCAAACTGTAACTGATGTCTCGCGATGTACTAGAGACATTCAGACTCAATAACCTTTAGTTTACAAACTGATGTGAGCTTCAGGATGAGGAGCCACTGATATCGAGTCTGGCTGTGGCAGCAGATAGAATGTGAAAAAAGCATTAGCCCTGCAGAGGCATGGGGTAAACTGCGTATAATTGCTGCGTGCATTCTATGGCCTAAAGCATTCTGCTCAACAATGCATGATTTGCATGTGCAGCTTCAGATTGATAATATCACAGCTGTTGCATATCAATCACATGGGTGGAATGAGGTCATTAATCTGTGAAAATCTGCCTAACCTCATCTGGCACTGGTGCATTACAAGAAACATCTGGGTCTCAGATATCTACCTATCAGGTAGAGATAATGTGAAAGTTGCAGACACCAGGTCATGTAAATTCTATGACAAACACAAAATGGATGATGAATCCAACAGTTTCAAAATGATTGTTAGCCTGTATGGATTGCCAGACATAGATCTGTTGCATCCGGGTTAAATCACCAGTTACCTAAATACGGCATGTGAACCAGATCTAGGGGCAGTAGCGGAGGATACATTCTCACTACGTTGGTGACGTACGTTCTTACGCTTTCTCCATTCTGCCCCATTTAATCAATGTCTCACCAAAATAGAGCATGACTACGCTTAGGCATTTGGTAGTTCCTAACTGGTCCACACAGCCATGGTCCCATTGGTTCTGAGACTGATGACACAGCATTCATGATTATTCCAATTACAGCAACTTGTTTGTTCACACTGGGACAGGAGGAGAGTTCCCCTTTACATGAGCGTATTAATCTATTGATTTGTATCTTCTGACCAGACTGTTCCAGGGACTCGGACTATCGAATAGGACCGTCGATGTGATTACGATGGCCTGGAGATATAGTACTAAAAAACGATATGTATCTCATATTAAGAAATGGGAGTTGTCCTGTTTACAGTCAAATATATCTTATCATAAGTTGCAGGCATTCCGGATGTATTGGAGTTCCTGGCTACATTGCATTTTGATGAGCAGTTAAGCTATAGTGCCATTTATAATGCTCGAAGTGCTTTGTCCTCCTACTTAAGGCAAGGGTCCGGACAACACTCTGTCAGATCTCATCTATTGGTGGCCCGATTCATTGGAGGTATTTTAACAAAACCCTCCCAGACGTAGATATTCGGAAATCTGGGATGTGAGCTTAGTTCACACACTGCTTTGGCAATGGGCTCCAATTACATCTCTCCCTTTCCGGAAGTTAACACTCATAGCGATCATGTTCATGGTGGCAGCACTATGGGTCCAAATATTGCAAAAGTTATGACTGGACAGTATGCATTCTTCTGTAGATAATATTGCGTTTTGTGCATATGATCTAATCAAACAGAGCAGGCCAGGGATGACTGGAACCAAAATAAGCTTAAAATATACCCATTGATCTAAGACTATGGTACACAAAATGCTGGAGAAACTCAGCGGGTTCAGCAGCATCTATGGAGCAAAGGAGATAGGTAACGTTTCGGGCTGAAACCCTTCTTCAGACTGATAGGTGGTGGGGGGAGGCAGGGGGAAGAAAGGGAGAAGGAGGAGGAGGAGCCCGAGGACTGAGGGGGAGGTGGGAAGGGGAGGAGACAGCAAGGGTCAACAGACTAGAGAGAATTCAATGTTCATGCCAAGAGGATGCAGACTCCCCAAGCGGAATATGAGGTGCTGTTCCTCCAATTTGCAGTATTGCTCACTCTGGCCATAGAGGAGGCCCAGGAAATAGAGGTCGGATACGGAATGGGAGGGGGAGTTGAAGTGCTGAGCCACCGGGAGGTTGGGTTGGTTATTGCGGACCGAGCGGAGATGTTCGAGGAAAAGATCGCCAAGCCTCCGCTTGGTCTCACCGATATAGATCAGCTGGCATCTAGAGCAGCGAATGCAATAGATGAGGTTGGAGGAGGTGCAGGTGAACCTCTGTCGGACCTGGAAGGACTGCTTGTGGGGGAGGTAAAGGGACAAGTGTAGCATCTCTTGCGATTGCAAGGGAAAGTGCCCGGGGAAGGGGTGGAGCGGGAGGGAAGGGGAGAATTGACAAGGGAGTTGCGGAGGGAGCGGTCTTTGCGGAAGGCAGACGGGGGGGGGGGGGGGGGGGGGGGGAGATGGGAAGATGTGGCGAGTGGTAGGGTCACGTTGGAGGTGGCGAAACTGGCTGAGGACTATGCGTTGTATGTGCCGGCTGGTGGGTTGAAAGGTGAGGACCAAAGGGACTGCCCTTGTTGCGAGTGGGGGGATGGGGAGAGAGGGCAGTGTTGCGCGGTACGGAGGAGACCCTGGTGCGAGCCTCAACTATAGTGGGGGAGGGGTATCCCCATTCTCTGAAGAATGAGGACATTTGTGATGCCCTGGTGTGGAACACCTCATCCTGGAAGCAGATGTGGCGTAGACGGAGGAATTGGGAAGAGGGAATGGAAGCAGGGTGGGAGGAAGAGTAGTCCAGGTAGCCATGGGAGTCAGTGGGTTTATAATGGATGTCGGTCAGGAGTGTATCCCCTGCGTTGGAGATGGTGAGGTCAAGGAATGGCAGGGAAGTGTCGCAAATGATCCAGGTGTATTTGAGTGCTGGATGGAAGTTGGTGGTGAAACGGATGAAGTCAGTCATTTGTGTGTGGGTGCAGGAGGTGACACCAAAGCAGTCGTTGATGTAACGGAGGTAGAGGTCGGGGATGGGGCCCTGGTATGCCACGAACAAGGATTGTTCGATGTACGAGGCAGGCACAGCTGGGGCCCTTGCGTGTGCCCATAGCTATGCCTTGTATTTAGAGGAAATGGGAGAAGTCAAAAGAGAAGTTATTGAGGGTAAGGACCAACTCCGCTAGGCGGAGGAGAGTGTCAGTGGACGGGTATAGGTTGGTTCTCCGGTCGAGGAAGAACCAGAGGGCTTTGAGACCATCCTGGTGGGGGATGGAGGTGTAGAGTGATTGGACGTCCATGGTGAAGATGAGAGGATGGGGGCCTGGAGAATGGAATGCGCGCAGACGACGGAGATTTTCTGTGGTGTCTTGAACATAGGTGGGGAGGGATTTAACCAAGGGGGATAGGATGGAGTCAAGGTATGTGGAAATGAGTTCGGTGGGGCACGAACAGGCAGAGACAATGGGTCTGCCAGGGCAGTCAGGTTTGTGGATTTTGGGGAGAAGGTAAAATCGGGCCGTGTGGGGCTGGGAAACGATGAGGTTGGAGGCTTGGAGAGGCAGGGAGCTGGAGTCGATGAAGTTGGTGATGGTGCTTGAGATGGTGGCCTGCTGCTCGGCAGTGGGGTCATGGTCCAGGGGTAAGTAGGAGGAGGTGCCCGAGAGTTGGCGCGCGGCCTCCGCTTTGTAGAGATCGATGCGCCAGACTACCACGGCACCTCCCTTGTCAGCGGGTTTGATCACCCAGTCTGTGTTGTTGTGGAGTGAGTCGATGGCAGTACGTTCGGGGGGGGGGGAGAGATTGGGGTGAGACAGGGGAGTGGAGAAGTCGAGGCGGTTGATGTCGCGATGGCAGTTTTGGATAAAGAGTTCTAAGGCCGGATGGCCATAAGGGGGGGTTCCACGAGGAGGGGGTTCATTGTAGACGGGAAAAGGGGTCATCAGTGGGGGGGGGGGAGGACTTCTTCCCATGGAAGAATGCTATGAGGCGGAGGCGACGGTAGAAGAGCTCCAAGTCGTCGTGGGCGCGGAACTCATTGAGGGTGGGACGGAGGGGGACAAAGGTAAGACCTCTGCTGAGGACCGACCGTTCAGTGTCGGATAGGGCGAGGTCCGGGGGGATGGTAAACACATGGCAGGGATGGGGGTTGGGGCCGGAGGAAAGCAGGTGAGTGGACTGACGACGAAGCGTAATGTGATGGGGGGTGTGGAGGGTGGTCAGGGGGTGGGGGGGTATGAGGGCTGTGGAGTGGGTAGGGAAGAGCAGGGGTCACATAGTTGGAGGGGGATGGGGAAAACGCAGTGGAAAAGCCACTGAGGGTTGGGGAGACGGACACTAGGACCCAGTGCCGTCAAAACCCGAGTAGTGGGAATCAGCAGCGTGAAGGCTTCAGGCCCGCTGCAGAGTCCTGTTTGCAGGTGAGGTGACGGCCGCGGGCTGCTGAAGGGCGGTGGAGTGTCGTGGGTCGGCGGACCCGAATTTAGGAGCCCGCGGGCAGTAGAGTCGGGGTCTGCGGGCGATGCGTGGGAGGGCCCGGTCGGCGGATGGTCGGTGGGGTGGCGCAGATCGGCCCGGCCAGTGAGTCGGCGAGATGTGGGGTACGGTGCGGTGGCCATGTTCGGGGAGCCCCGGTCCGGTGACGATGCTCTGTAGGCCCAGTCCGGCGGCGATGTGGGGTAAGCCCGGACCGGTGCCGATGTTGGGTAGGCCTGGACCGGCACTGATGTTGGGTAGGCCCGGTCCGGCGGCGATGTTAGGTGGGCCTGGTCCGGCGGCGATGCTGGATGGGCCCGATGCGATGGCGATGTAAGGTGAACCAGGTGTGGCTGTGATCTTCAGCGGGCCCAGTGCGACGGCGATGCTGGATGGGCCCGGTGCGGCGATGAGGTTAGTTGGTCCCGGGGGGTGGCGAGGTTTGGCGGTCGCGTTGTGGTGGTGATAGACGGGGGAATCGGGGAGGGGGAGTTAAGCAGAGTTACCGGACAGGCAGCGAGGCTGGGCGTAATTGGTAGGCAGGTGGAGGTCGGCGGCAGCATCGGCGTGGAGGTCGGTGAAGGCGGTGTCCTGGCGAGTACTGGAGGCGCTTCTCGTGGCCAAGATGGCGTTGGGGGACTCGGGCCAGTGGCTCGGGCCAGAGTCGGGCAGTTGAGTCGTGGAGTATCGGTGGCAGGAGCGGCCTGGAGGCGGGCTAATTTCAGGTCCTTGGTGGAGTTAAGGTGGGACAGGAATTGTTGATTGAAGCAGTGGATCTTCCGGAGGATGTAGTATAGTTGGGGTCCGTTGCAGGTCTGGGTGAGTGAGGCCCGAATATTTGGGAGAGTCAATGCGAGGTCCTGCTGGTGCGGGCGCATCGCAACCAGGGTGGATCTCAGTGCCCGGTTGGAGAATTGTTGGATGTTGCTGCAGATAGCCAGTCGGTACCGATAGTCCGGCTGGGGTCCGAACTGCGAGGCAGAGAACTGGAGCTGGAAACCACGAGGTATGAGATGGAGGCGCAGGCAAGCCCCGAGGAAGCAGATGTGGCTGTGGTATCGAGTCTGGGTAAGGATGTGGTCGTAGAGTTGGAGGGAAGGGGGAATCACGGAGGTGGGGGCAGTTAGAGAGGAGGTTGTGAAACTGTCTCCGGAGGGAGGAGGAGAACTTCTTCAAAGTAGGCATACCTTGAGGAGATTTCGCAGTGGAGTAGGCAAAGTGTAAAGATCTAAGACTATGTGTAGTTACGCATCTGAGCCAATATATCAAGGTCATCAAGAGCCTCAGATGCTCTGAAACAGCGATGGTCATCAGCCACACAAAACCTCATACAAAGGTGTCAATACAAACTATTTCTAGATGGCCAAACTGGTTTGCATTATGCTGGAGTAGACACTGATGTGTTTAAATCACTCCACCAGGGCGGCGTCAACGTACACAGCAAAGGCACAGGACGTGCCATTGAACCTAATCCTCACCGCAGGATAGTCCAGTTAAGGAACCTTTTTCACGATTTATGATAAACCTGTCCTCGCAATGCAAAGATTTGGGCCTGCTGTTTTGGGTTCTGTTTGAGCTCCTTTGTAATTCCCCCTGCAAAAGAGGGGTTATTACTGTTCTTTTATTGTTTAAAACGTTCATTGTATAATTTTAACTATGTTCAATACGTTATTTATTTATCCTGTGTCAACCAAGGCAGTGTGTCGTATGGAACTGTATCTACGGCATGAAATCACAGAGCTTTGAAATCTTCACATAGTCACTCACGTGACTCCAAAGTAAAATAGTAAGATTAAATGAGAACTTACCAGTTTGAAGTTTAATCTTTATTTTATGAGGGATTACGTGCCCTCCGCTCCCGACCCTCATAATCACAAAGATCATTTGGTATTTCTAGTCTTCTGAGTCTTACTATATCACTTCGACTGTAGTTACTTTGATTTCACGCCGCTGCTTTGAAGTATGACGTGCAGGTGCTCTTGCGGGCCTTCTTCACGTTATCCCTCATCGTAACTCCTCATAAACTAAAGATCAAACCAAACTGGTAAGTTTTCATTTAATCTTACTATTTTCTATCCATGTCAGCACTCCACCTCCAATACCATGTGCCCTAATTTTGCCCACTAATCTCCTATGTGGGACCTTATCAAATGCTTTCTGAAAGTTCAGGTATACTACATACACTGGTTCTCCCTTATCCATTTTCCTAGTTAAATTTAAAAAAAAATCCAGAATATTAGTCAAGCATGATTTCCCCTTCGTAAATCCATGCTGACTCCAACCGATCCTGTTACTGCTATCCAAATGTGCGGCTATTTCATCTTTTATTATTGACTCTAGCATCTTCCCCACCACCAATGTCAGGCTAACTGGTCTATAGTTCCCTGTTTTCTCTCTCTCTCCGTCCCGATTTGTCTGGATAGTAATCAAAACAATGTTGTTTTTGCTGTAGCTGGGAATAGATGACAAGACTCAACCAATACCAATGCCAAATATTCAATATATTACTAGTGCTTAATGTGCAAGGAATGAACATAGATTACAAGATTACATAACATCAGTGCCAGAGCCAGAACAGACAAGCTGCGGTGAATTGAAGCCCCAGACCTACCAATGAAATGCTATTGTTATTGTAGAGCTCAATTACTATTTGATGATCACTGCCATGGTTCATTTGACTCAATAATGTCCTTGTCTCTACAGACATTTTGCAACTGCAGAGATGTGTTGAGTCCCCTGTGCTGGGAATAGCTCTTTTTTTTTATGGCAGCCAATCTTTGGCATTCTACGATAACAGGTACAACTCACTTGAAACCTGGCATAGACCAACATTACAATTGTGCACATTAACAGCCTTCCCCGTCAATACATTTTCTGAGATCTGCGATTTGTGGTTCTATGATGCAACACATGCAGGAAGCCAACAGCAATAACTATTCCAAAATCTTCATGGTGTATGCCAGCACCTGATGGGAGTGTAATATGAGCATTGGCTCTCACATCTACTGTAGAACATCAGTGTTGTGTTGAATGCATTTATGAATCACAGAGTGATGTGAGAACATTCCTTCTAAGAACATGAAAATAGCCAGAGGCAAAGAGGACAAGGACACTGTTGGAGGTAATCATGGCTGCATGTTCTAGTAACCAGTTGGAGTCTCTCTCACAAGGTTATCTAGCTTCCACTTGAATATACCAGCTCACTATTCTACATGGCAGAGTATTTCACATTCTAACCATTCACTAGGTAAAAGTTTTTTTTCTGAAGTCCCTTTTGGATTTATAGTAACTATCTGATGTTTATGATTTCTAATTCTGATCTCATTGGAAATGCAAGCATTTACTCTTCATTATTTCATGTAATACTTTAATAATCATTTGAGAGATCGATCCAATTATCCCTATCAAGCATTTTAAAATCAGGAAGAAAACTCCAATGTGTTCATTTTTTACTGATATGTGGAATCAAAGCAATATTTTTTGTACCTCTATATTGGCTCTATATTTTTTATCATAATATGGCTACTACTTCACAATACACCAAGAGTGCTAATAAGTGCTCCATTTAAATTTAAAATAAATTCTCTGATTTTCAATTTCCCCCCTCTAGAAAGAACCCTACTGCTTTGATTTATTTTTTATAGCTTTATTAACTATTATTTTTTATAGCTTTATTAACTATTCTTACAGAACTGTTGTGATATCGCCCTCTCACTGGGTCCTTTTACTCCAAGGAACATGATACATCCTCCTACTTCTGCCCAATTAAAACTTAATATTTTCATGATTTCTCATATTGAAGTTTATTTGGCAAGTACATGCATTTTTATTGCAAATTAAAGTATTTCTCCTTTCTTCTTGTGCTGATTATTATGTTTTTAGTTTCCAGATGTTTTTAGATTACAACCTTGATTAAGAATTTCCCTTTTTAAAACCACTGACATCAATAAATTCACACAAAGTCCTTTGAATTTATTTATTTTTGTGGACCTGGATTTCATCCCAACCTTCGCTTTGTCTGTGTGGGTTTTTGCATGATCTTCCTTTGATTGTGTGTTGTTCCCCAGAATGCTCCCATTCTCCCTGCACATCCCAAAGACATGCAGGTTGGTTCGACACAAAATGTTGGAGTAACTCAGCGGGACAGGCATCATCTCTGGAGAGAACTTCTCTCCAGAGATGCAACATGTCCCGCTGAATTACTCCAGCATTTTGTGTCCATCTTTGATTTAAACCAGCATTTGTAGTTCCTTCGTACACACGCTGGTTGATTAGATGGCTACCTAAAATCATTCTGGTGTGATAGGACAATCATGGTGGAGTTGATCGACATGAGAGAGATAGGTTACAGAGAAACAAATAGGGATGGAATTGTTGAATTGTTCTGAGAGCCAGCAAAGACTTAATGAGCTGAATGGGGAGATTGTACAAACCCCGTACAGACAATACCCGTAGTCAGGATCGAACCCAGGTCTCTGGCACTGTAAGGCAGCAATTCTACTGCTGTGCCACTGTGCCGCCCTTTAGTTCATTTCTTTAGTTCACTTCTACATCACATGATTTCTTTGAATATAATTCAGACCAGCTGATGCAGTGAAAGTTCGCTGAAATACCTTTTATATCAATAGGCTACCAATGCGAAATGTTGCTTATTTATTTTCATATTGTACAGTCGTGTTAGTTCACTTAAAGTAAATAAACATTTGCACTGTAATGCTACTTTTTTGCTGTGAAGTTAACAACTGCAAATCAATCTATTGATTGTTATTTTTGCTTAACTGCAGAAATAACAACCAGTGCACCTGATTAGGCTTTCAGACATTGAAACACAAACATTCAATGGCATGTTTTTCTCAGCTAGGTGTTTCCCATGGATGAGTAGGTTTACTTATTCACTGACAGCTTAATTGCTCTCAAATATTAAATTTGTAATGGATGAAACATTAAAAGACTGGGAAAAAAATTGCAATGCATCAGATGTTGGCATGTGCACTTGGAGTATAATCTATTTGATACTTGAATAATTTATCCAGGATCAGGCATAAATTAATGGTTGACAGGATGTTAACAAAATGGTGACATTTTAATTTTTTTCAAGAATGACAGAATTATAATTGAGCTTTACAAAAAAATCACGTCGCATCGAAAAAGTATTTCTTGTAATGCAAATTTACCTGTCTAGTCTGAAATCACATAGAACAACTTTTGATAGAATCATTTTATGTTTATAATGCAGAGGCTCTTACAATTAGGCTCGAGTGGCACTTGCCCCAAGCTCAACGTTGGACAAGAGCATTCCCTGTGATAATACAACATCAGGACATAATTAAGAATACACTCAATCTCTGCAGGCACCTGTAATCAGTTGATCCAGGATATAATGAAATATTCCCTATATGTCATCTTAACATCTATATCCTGCCTAATTATTTATCCTTGGTATTCCTTTAAGATTCATCTTTGTTCTGACTCTTACTCACCCGATAGCGAAACTTGAAGCAAGAAGGCACTCTTAAGATATACCTACGGCAAATAAAAGAGTTCTGACAGTTGCACCGGCAGTTGTATGTTCTCCTGACACAAAAAAAGACCAACCTTCATATGTTAGCAAGGGGATTTTTAATAAAACTTTGAAACAGATTGTGAGCAGAGGTAAATGTTGAAGCATCCCTGGTCTGACTATCCACAAGCCATGGATCTTCACAGAAAAGTATCAACATCGGCTTAAGCAAATATGGTGGCGTCTCCTTTTATTGTTGAAAACATCACTGCTGGAATGAAATTTAATAATCAGTAAATCAATGGCCTTCCCGTCAATGAAAATCAAAATAATAATAAACAAAGAACTTTCCGCATCAAGACAACTTTACATAAAAATGGTCAACTGACAAACTGAATTACATTTTGTTTAATGACAATGGACCAAATCATTAAATTGACCAATTCACAGACTTACACACGCAAACAGGGTGAAGGTGCATGAATGTGTGCAACATTTTATTTAGTGACATTTAATATATTAATTGCATGAAGTGCAACTTGATTGTAAGTTGGTGATTAATTGAATTGCATTATAAGAATTGTGAACCTAATGCATATACAAGACAGAATGGATTCAAGCCTGGCCTCCGGTCTAGTTTGTGTGTGTAAATTCTCCCTATGATTGCATGGGTTCCCAATCGCTGCAGTTTCCTCCTCCATCACAGAGATTTGCAGATTGGTAGGTTAATTGGAAACTGTAAAAATGCCCCACATATGTAGATAAGCAAGACTCTGAGGAGAGTTCATGTGAATGTGTTGAGACTTAGAAATACAGTAATTTTAGGATTAGTGTAAATGCGTGCTTACTGGGAGGTGCAGTTTTGATGGGTCAAATGTTCAGTGTCTGTGCAGTATGGAAATCACTACCTAGTGCACTTTTGTAAATACTGCCACCAGTAGGACTGAAACGGTTCAAAAAGGTGCTTCATCAACTTTCTCCAGGGGAATTTCATGCGGGGAATAAATGGACTTCCCATCAATGCTCAGAATGTGAAAATGAATACTAAGTAAAAGTTTGTGCAATCTATGATTTGCATCTCCATGGAGGTTACATAGTGGGAAGAAATTGAATGTTAAGCAAACCTTTGATGTCGCCCTGGTTAAAGGGACATTTGTCATGTAAACAATGATTTTATAACATCACCTGTAAAGACTTAAGCCCCTGTCCCATTTATGTGTCCTTGGCACGCTAATTACGCGACCTCGTCCTCGCGTGGAGGCGCGACGGTCCCGCGAAGGTCGCGCGTGCCTTCATGCATCGGCACAGCTGTCTGGAGCACGTGACGTCGCTTGAACATGGACGCAAAATGCCGGAGTAACTCAGCGGGACCGGCAGCATCTCTGGAGAGAAGCAATGGGTGATGTTTCGGGTCGAGACCCTTCTTCAGTCTGAAAGAAGGGTCTTGACCCGAAACGTCATCAATTGCTTCTTGCCAGAGATGCTGCTGGTCCTGCTGAGTTACTCCTGCATTTTGTGTCTATCTTCAATTTTCTTGGCCCCGCTCTGGGAGTAGAAGTGGGGGCGGACCGGATCCTCAACGGCCGTGAGCAGCAGGCCGAGTTCGATGATCGTTTGCCTGCTTCTGCTGCTGTTGGAGGTGAGATGCTGAGTCGCACCAGGGTCTTGGGCCTGTCCCATTTTGGACGTCAGTTATGCGACACGCCGGTGGCGCGCAAAGATTTTGTTCGGTACAAAACCCCGGAGCGCCGCACGATACCGCGCACTACTCCACACCCCTCCGCGCTTCTCAGTGGGACCGGCCCAGCGCGGCCACACGACGCCCATGCACCTCAACGCGACGACGAGGTCTCGTAATTTGCGTGCCAAGAACACGTAAGTGGGACAGGCCCTTTAAAGATAAAGGCTGACATACATGTAAGGGGAAAAAATCCGGAGCCTTGCTCTGCTGCATCTTTTCAAAAGGAGAATTACCTCAAAATAAGATGTTATTGTTGCAGTAAAATATAACATCAGGCTAATCGGTACAAACATAAAAGGAGTGCTTGACATATCTGTGCTATGAAGAGAGGGTAGGTAAAATGTTGTGATAAAACAAAGGAAGCCCAGAGCAAACTCAAGCATCAAGCAGTGTGAAGCCTATTGGGAGAAAGTGTAAAGGATTTTTCATGTCTGAACTTAGCTAAGAAGGTGATGATCTATATGGATCATAAGCACTAGTCATATTATGTCCGAATTCTATTGAACCTTTCCATATGTTGGTATACATTGAAGAAAGACAGCATCAAAGAAAATTACTACTCATCTTTCAAAAATCTTGAACAGTAATTTACGCTCAGGAATTCAAGCAACAAAGATGACGTCATCTGACTTCCTTTGTTCCTATCCTAGGAGAAGAATGAAGGTGGAAGAGATGTGAGGTTAGAATGAGCAGTTGAGAAAAAAATGTAAAACTCTCTCTTCAGATTGTCCCAGGGCAAGAATCAAATTTGACAGACCAGTGGATATCAGAGATAAAGATAGATTATGGAGAGAACGTAAGAAACTCTCCACATTCTCTGTAATTGTGAAGCTATGGAAGCCAAGATTCAACTGAATGAGGATGAATCAAGGTAATTCAAAGTATGTCTTTTCACTTACAGCATAACAGAAAAGGATGAGGAAAAAATGAGGAGCTAGATGATGTATTATTAAACCAATGAGTTGCTGGTTGGCCCACCAATATTTATTCTACTGAAAACAAAATCCTTTGTTAGGAGATAAGTGCCTAGAAATTGAACTAGGCCCATTTCCATGTGGTAAAACATCAGTACATGCAAATCCTCTACTAGTTTTTGTTCCCCTAAAAAGAACTGCCAAATTAGATGAAGAGTTCTTTAAAGTGTGCTATCAAATTTCCTATCTTTAAGAAAACCTTAAGTCTAGAGCTCTGCATTTCCAATTCCAGAGCTGAAGGAAAATCGTGCAGTTGTTACGATTTTCCCTGTTGATCAATGTGAAGCTTATTATGCTTAAAAAAAACACTTTGTTTGGCAGCCACAGACCATCTGTATAAAAGGCTGATGCATGTGGGAAAACCTCAGGGGAGGGTGCATGTAGGGATGTTCTGTATGTATTGCTACCTCTGCATGTATTGCTACCTCTGTGTGAAGGAATCCTTTACTGTGAGTAGTCCCACACCACTCCAAGATACAATTTGATTAGACTGGGAGAGATTGCAGTATGTACATTTTTCATTTCACAAATTTAATTTCATATAAATTTACATTTCCATCAAAAGACAAAAAGCGCTGGAGCAACTCAACGCGTCAAGCAGCATCTCTGGAGAATGGTTAGGTGAAGTTTCAGGTCAGGACCACACCTCACACAATCTGAATAAGGGTCTCGATCCAAAATGTCATCTAACCATGTTCTCCAGAGATGCTGCCTGACCTGCTTATTTCAGCACTTTGTATCTTTTTTCATAAAATAGCATCTGCAATTCCTTATATCTCGCATCTCCATTACTTTGATTTTTTTCCCCAGGCTAGGTACAAAATAGTCTGCTGCCTTCATCTTTCTTGCTTGAATTCCTTTCACTTAAATTCCAAGTTCACAAATTATAGGGGTAGAATTAGGCCATTCGGCCCGTCGAGTCATGGGCTGATCTCTGCCTCCTAATCTCATTTTCCTGCCTTCTCCCCATAACCCTTGACACCCGTTCTAATCAAGAATTTGTCTATCTCAGCCTTAAAAATATCCACTGACTTGGCCTCCACAGCCCTCTGTGGCCAATGAGTTCCACATGTTCCTGTTCAAATTTATTGGTAAATCAAACTACAATAATAAATCATCTCAAACATTGGAGCTGGTAGGTGTTATGCCCTTCAAGATGGCTTGGAGAATATCCCTGAATCTTTGTCTTTGACCATCTGGTTATGCGTTACCAAGGCAGAGCTGGATTAAAATAACTAGTTCAGGCATGTAGGAGTCTGGTGTCAGGCTGTAAATGATATGGCCTGTGAAATTTAGCGCTTAGTGTAACTAAGGTCTCAATACTGCATTTGGTGACCTGGGAGTGGACAATGATATTGGTTGTTTTCCTTCCTGTGAATTTGTAAGATCTTGCAGATATATTGTTGGTAGTATTTTGTTGTGTCTCGAGATGCCTAATGTGGGTATTTTAGGTCTCAGAAACCTTTCGGAGGGTAGGGATTACTGCTGCAAAGAATACCATGTGTTTCATGCCAGCTCTGATAATTGAATAGTGGTGCTGTGATAGTTGCCGTATCATGAAAATTCAGCTACTTTGTGATGCTTGGTTGTACATGTCACATGTAATACATACCATGCATAATTCAAACTTAACACATTGTACCCCAGTTCAGAAGTTACAAGCATGGTCTGGCTATGGGGGAGATTTCACGGAATCATAGATACAACAGCACGGAAATATGCCCCTACATGCCAACCGCGCTCTTCATCCAAGCCGACTGTGATGCTTATTTATGCTGATTCCATTTGGCCCATTTGGCCTGAACATGACAATTATGTGACAATTGATGAACTGTCTGCCAACTCTCTGACTCCCTTGTCTCCATCAAGGGTGTGGATGTGCAGTTTACCAAGGAGTACAGGTGCCTTGGAGTTTACCTGGACAGTAATCTGGACAGGTACCGGAATGTGAGACATTGTATTGGAAGGGACAGTGCCATCTGTACTTTCTGTGCAGGTGTAAATCATGGACAAAACAGAGCTAAAATAAAGCAAAGGATTTATGCATCTACAAGACTTGTTAGCCTTTTTCTGTGAGAAGCCTCAAGCTGCAAGCTGGTGCCAGGAAGTCTAGGTCCCAGATCAACGTAACAGATAAGGTGAGGTCCAGATGTCCTCGCAATTGATAATATGGATGAGGACTTTGCAGAGAATCTCTAAGGTGTTGTAGATGCATGGGTTTGATTGGATTACTCCAAAGGGATTGTAAATAATGTTAATAATGTTGCAAGACAGTTGCCCTGTTGTTTGGTGATTGGCCGAAGTGTGAAGCCCTGGCTGAATTGTTTGTACTGCCAGGGCAAATGTTGTATTATTCAGTTAACTGACTTCCCTCCAGAAGCTTCTGTAGAAACATTGTTTGGGACTCTTTGTAATATGGTTGGGGGACTGTCACTAATACTTTAATGTAATCGATATGTGTGATTGGTTTGTAAGGGGAACCACTCTTAGGTAGTTCGGCCCCTCATGGTTCATTGACCTATAAAAGGTATCCCCCACTTGGATCATAGTCGATCTTCTGAAGGGCACTAGGGACTGTGTGACCTTTTGGTAGTGTCTGCTTGCACGAGGCTGAAGGGCTTGGCCAGGCAGAGACAAGGATCGAACTGGCGGTGGGTTAGGTACCGTATAGAGGGATTACTTGTTCGTTCAAAAATAATGTTTAGTTGGTCCAGTGCTTGACTCAGTGTTTTTACTGAACTAGACTAAGGGGGGTAAGCTTTAGTAGCATATTTACATAGGCTCCACTGTTTCAACATTTGCAATAAGATGCTGCAGATGTTCTATCTATCGATGGTGGCCAGTGCCATCTTCTTCGCTGTCCTGTGGTGGGGTCGCGTGACGAAGGCCATGGACGTCAATAGAATTAACAAAGGCTGGTTACATCCTGTAGGGGAATTGGATTCACTAGAGATCAGAGGATGTTCCTCAAACTGCAAAGCATCTTAGACAATACAGCTCACCTCTTCCATGATACACTGGTCAACCTGTGGAGCACCTTCAGCAATAGACTGATTCCACCAAACCCCCCCCCCCCCCATCTTTGCACATCCTCATTCCTAGACTTTCCACTCGTCACTTTAATTTCATGCTTCGTGTATTGTTGTGTTTTATGACTATGGGCAGACCAATTTCCCTCCTGTGATAAATAAAGTTATATCGTATCCTATCGTATCATATTTAGTATGCAATGTCCATATATATAACAACCTGTAATTTAAAAAAAATGTGTTTCTTCCATTTCTATGGTCTCTCACCTTGAGGTCTGACTGACGGCATTCAAATTACTTGCAAATCATCATCATCATTCTATTTGGGGGAACAGTAAACAAAGGTGAAAGGTGGCATTGCCAAAAAGAATGGTCACTTTGCATAAGGTAACTTCTAATTGTGTCTGTACAGAAATTTAGATTCCTTGACTTCAGCTCAAAATTACAATAAAGGTACTAAACAAAATTATCAGTGTCTGGATGTGTATATATTTGTAAGATGTTTCAAGACAATGCCAAAGTAAGCAACAAGTGTCACCAGTGAGAACCTTCTGGCTATCCTTATGGAGGTAGATATGTGTTATTGTTGCTAACGGAAATAACAAGGCAGAGTATTGTTCTAAGATTATCTAGGCACTGTGGATTGCGGCACCTCTACAATCAGTATGAATAGGGTTCTGAGCCAACGAGTCGCCTACTCTTGTTCTCCAGAGATGCTGTCTGACCTGTTGAGTTACTCCAGCACTCAGTGACTTTTTTCTTTAACTGGCACCATGCTTTTAACATCTGATATTAAAAAGTGGCAAAGGTCAGCTTGTAAACAAAAGAAAGGAAATGGTTGGAGAAATTGGGTGCTGTTTGTCATATGTGTGCATGATAAGATGAAGTAAAAAAGGTAAAGAAAATGAGATAAAAAAGACTTCTGCACAGAAACACTTCCAACAGCCATGCCTCACCCACTCTAGGGTATTTTTTCACAATGGAGAGGAGACTCCAGTGGATAACAATACACATATAATGGCACGAATGAAGAACTAAACTTAGACACATAATATATGGGGTCCTTTGCCGAGGGCGGCCAGCGTTGAATCTCCGCCTAGCACGGCCTGTGGACTTTGGGAGCCACTGGCTCTGGTAGGAGGTGGCTGATTAGGATGTCAAAGCCGCGGAGGATGTCCTCTAGTCCCAACGTCGGACTTCTATCACCACGGTGAGCGGGCCTGAACATCGGACCGCCGGTAGCAGCGACAGTGGGGGTTCGGGAGCCCCCCGACTGCTCCAATACACCAAACTGCTCCAATACTCAACAAGATCATCCCTCTCACCTACTCAATACATTTGTAACAACTTTAGTATATCTATCACTTTCTTGAGTACATATAATGGATTGCCTTCCATTGCCCTGCATGTTAAAGAATTCCACAGGTTCATCTCCATCCGCGTGAAGAAATATTTCCTGATTTCCATTCTAAATGGCATCACCTATACTGCTGGTTCTGTATTCTCCTCCTACAAGGAGTTCTCTCCTTGTAACTTGTCTATCTAATTCAGTTAGTGCATAGAGTGGTGAGGCCTAATCACCCCAATTTCTGCTCAGGCGTCATAATTCAGAATTGTAGAATCAAGGAACAGCAGATATTAGTTTACTTAAAAGAATATAAAGTGTTGGAGGGTCAATCAGCATTTCTGGCGAACATATTCGGAGATGCTGCCTGCCCGCTGAGTCACTCCAGCACTTTATGTTCTTTTTTGGAATCAGAGTTGGCCGAGTTCACCTTGGTTGTACTCCCATTGTGGTAAAGAACATTCTTGTTCAGATACTGTAGGTGGAACAAAATTGTACACAAAACTCCAGAGGAGTATGGAAACAAGGCATCCTTGTTCTTGTACTCAAGTTCTCTTGCAGTGAAGAAGAACCATGTGCCTTGCTAATGCTTGCTGGTCCTGAATCCTTGTTTTCATTGACTGGTGTACACCGATACATTAAGTAGAAGAATCACAAAGTCATATTGCAGTTTTTTAAAACTTTGAGTCAGGCACATTTGGAGTATTGTGTGCAGTTTTGATCACTTAATTCTCGGAAAGATGTGGAGGCTTTGGAGAAGGTGCAGAAGACGTTAACCGGGATGCTGTCCAGATTACAGGATATCACCTATAAGGAGGCATTGGACAAACCTGGATTGTTTTCTCTGGAGCATCAGAGGCTGAGGGAAGGCTGAAAGGAAGTTGTTAAAATTATGAGAGAGATATAGGTAGAGTAGATAGTCAGAATCATTTTTCCAGGTGGATATGTCAAATATGATGAAGGGCATAGCTCCAAGGTCAGAGGAGAAAGTTTACAAGGGATACGTGGGGCATGTTTTTTGCAGAGAGAGAGACTGGTACGTGCCTGAAACATGCTCCCAGGGGTGTTGGTGGAAGCAAATCCAAGAGTGGTGTTTAAGAATCTTTTTGATAAACACATATATATAGGGAATGAAGAGAAATGGAGCACCACAGGCAGAAGAAGTTTGTTTAACTTGGCATTATGTTCAGAACAAACATTGTGGGCTGAGGAGCCTGCTTTTGGGCTCTATGTGCTATGTTTTATGACACTGAGTTTTCAAAACTCCTTCTGTTTACCCAGTCTACAATCATCCAGATAACAATTTGTCTTTCTGTTTTAAAAGCCTAAGTAGATAACTGAGCATTTACCCACTCCAAATTATACCTGCCATGCCTTTGCCCACTCGCCCAACTTGTTGAAATAAAATGACGGTCTCTCTCTGCATC
The DNA here is from genome assembly GCA_035221665.1 of Okamejei kenojei. Classification (NCBI taxonomy): domain Eukaryota; kingdom Metazoa; phylum Chordata; class Chondrichthyes; order Rajiformes; family Rajidae; genus Okamejei; species Okamejei kenojei. The sequence goes on along the minus strand of CM069141.1, from coordinate 22,461,815 downwards.
TTCCTCACAGCCCATACTCCACTGCAGCTTTGTGTCATCCACAAACACAAAGTTGTTGCATTTAGCTCAGTAATCCAAATCATTCCCAAACATCGTGAATGGCTGAGTCCCAGGCACTGATTCCTCTAGCACCCTCCAGTCAAAGCCTGCCATCTGGAAAAATAACTTGCTTGTTCTGACTCTCTGGTTCCTGGCTGATAAATAATTGTGAGTCCATGCCAATAAACAACCCTCAATCCCATGTAAGTTTACTTTGCACATCAACCTCACATGTGGGACATTATCAAAAGCTTTCTGAAAATCCAAACACACCAAATCCACTTCTGAGAAGGGTCTCGACCCGAAACGTCGCCTATCGAGTCTGAAGAAGGGTCTCGACCCGAAACGTCGCCTATCTCCTTCGCTCCTTAGATGCTGCTGCACCCGCTGAGTTTCTCCAGCTTTTTGTGTACACACCAAATCCACTGCTTTTCGAGTTTCTATCTTGCTAGTTATATCCTCTAAAATAACCTCCGTAGATTTGGTATGCACAAATTGTGTTTCATGCACCCATGCTGAATTTGCCCATTCCTGTTAACAATTTCCAAGTGTTCTGTTTTACATCTTTTCTAATGGATTCCTACATTTTCTTCACTATTGAAGTAAGGTTTACTGGTCTGCAATTCTCTGTTTTTCTCTTCCTCTTCTTTAAAAAAGTCTGGACGCATTCAATCACTCTCTAATCCGCAGTATCCATTTTAGTGTTCAAATAATTTTGGAAGGTGCCAACCATGAGTATTTTGTGATGTAAATTATCAGCTCGGATATTTGTCAAACTTTATACTGTGTGATGGCAAAATATTGTCAAATTGGCCTGGGAAGGGTGGCAAAGTGGGACCATGGGTGGAATTAATGCCTCACAGTGCTCATAACCAAGGTTCAATCCTGACCTTGGTGGTGTCTGTGTAGGGATTTTGTGTGTTCTCCCTGTGACATTATAGGTTTCCTACAAGTGCTTTGATTTCCGCCCACATGCCAGAAGTCATGTTGACAAGTTAATTGGCAAATGCAAATGACTCTGTGTGGAAGAGTCGTTGGAGACTTGCTGGGATTTTACGGGCACATGAGCGAGAATGGCTTGCAGGGAAAATAGCAGGGGAAGGAGATTGATGAGATAGCTCTGACAGCTGCATGATCTCCTTTTCTGTCATTAGGAAATAATAAATATGAATAGTTTAGCCTCCTTAATTTTGCTAGCACAATTTCTTTACTACTACAAAATTATTTCAATCTTGATTCCCAAATATATTTACCAAAATATAAGCTATGTGTGTCCACCTTTGTAACACCAAAACCAATGTATGTGTTTGGTTGTTCTAAAATGTCTAAAATGTCATAACTTCCGGTGGCGCTATGGAGTGAGTGGAACTCGCGCCATTCAGCTCCGCTAAAACTGCATAAAAAACGGGGGTAAAAGGGGTAAACTGAAGCTACTTACCAGAGGAGAACGGTTGTGAACGGCTCCGGTAGCGTTGAAAAGGTACGTGACGTCATCAGGCGTGCGACTTTACTAAGAAAATGTCGCTGCATCGCTCCCCCCCCCACCAAGGGAAAAAGCCTGTGAAAAGGGAAGTAGGCCTCACTGGAGTCTTGGGCTCGAGTTTGAGTGCCTCTCAGGAAGATATTTTAAAGATGGACGACCTCAAAAAAATCATTATGGGTGAGCTGAAACAAATGCTTAAGGACATGAAAAAAGAATATAAAGAGGAAATAAAGACTTTAAGAGCTGATATTTTGGTGTATCATGGGAATTTGAAAGAAGAGTCCAAAAAGGAAGTTATAGCCGCTGTAAAGACTATGATGGACGAAAGGAAAGATAAAGCGGGTACTGATTTGCAACAACAGTTGGATGATGTAAACCGTAAAACTGGTGAGATGGAGGTGCTGCTGGAAACCAAGTTGGAACCTATTATCACTTCACTTAACCAACAAAATGACGCAATAAAAGAACTGACTGAATCAGCCGAGAAGCGCCTTGCCAAGAACAAGCGTTTATCAGAATTATTACACAAAATAACTGAGAAATGCATTGACTTGGAGGGACGTCAAAGGCATACGAATCTGCGTATTGTTGGGTTGAGTGAAGGCTGAGAAGGAAATCAAGACCCTCGAAAATTTGCTGCAAAACATTTAAAAGATATTCTGAACTTGGACCAAGAACCTCTGCTGGGCCGAGCACACAGGGCATTGAGACGTACCCCTAGGAGGGATGCTCCCCCAAGACAGATGATTGTGAAGGTGGCTTACGATCATGTTTTTGAAGATATGATGAAGATAATAATACGTAAGAAAAATCTCAAATATGAGGCGGACAACATCAGTATTTTTAGAGATTACCCTGCGGAAATGGCCAAGAGAAGATCTTTATTTACAGAAACAAGAGGTATCCTGAGGAACATAAAGAATCTGAGATATGGCCTGATGTACCCGGCAACATTAAGGGTAACTTATGATAACAAGGAGCACCGCTTTACCAAACATACAGAAGCTCTTGAATTCGCTCGAGATATTCAGAAGAAACTGGAAGAGGAAGAAGTAGAGGAAGAAGCAGATGAAGGTGAAGGACACTGAATATTATTGATCACTTACTTGATGATACTGATTATTGATTACTTATCTGATGATACTGTCCACCCACAGAAAAGGAGAAGGATTCACATTGAAGGAGGATTCGCAGGGAAGGAGAACAATGGGCATGGACTCTACCTTGGGGTCAAGGAGGGATGGATGGATTAATAATAGATATAGTTTTGTATTAACTACCCCTCAAAAATGTATGTTAGCTCTCCTAACATAGTGCTATGACATTAATTATATTTGATATTAGTAGCATTATTAATTACTAAGTACATAAATTTAATACCCCACCCCGATATATATAGCCTTTAAGGCAAAAACGGAGCTGGAATTATTAACATCTTTTTTTTTCACAGAAGTCCGTAGATTAGTAGCCACGCTAGTGTGGCTTACACACCAATACTAACTGCACTAACTTTTTTTTCCCCTTTACACTTTATTAACATCACTTACTTTACTTATGTTTTTTATTATTATTTTTATATTATGTATCTTATTTCATATTATATACTATATGGATTTAAGTATGATTGGTATTATATAGTTAGTTCAAGGAGACGTGTGTATAAGATAATGTCACAGATATTAAATTTCATCGATCTGATGTTTGGGTATAGGATTGGGTTGGATGAGCTGAGACATCTACTCCATTATAAACCACCTTAATAAAATGTATGACATAAACACTAGGATTGGGGGTGATGGAATCACCTTTTGTAGTTGGAATGTCAAGGGAATTAACAAACCAATTAAAAGAGGTAAGGTTTTAGCTCAATTAAATAGATTGAAATCTGATATTATTTTTCTCCAAGAGACACACCTTAAAAAAGGCGCGCAGTATAGATTAACAGCAAAATGGATTTCCAAAGTATATCACTCTTCATTTACACATAAGTCTAGAGGGGTAGCAATAATTATTCGTAAAGCTATACCTTTTAAACAAAGCTCAATAAAACATAAGAAGTTGAGGGTAGATATATAATAATTACAGGTGAATTATATTCTAAAAAAAGTAATCCTTATGAATATATATGGTCCTAATTTTGATAATCCATTGTTCTTCAAGAAAATATTTAACAATATCCCTATATCCACTCAACATAATCTAATAATTGATTTTAATTGTACCTTAGATAATTATTTAGATAGATCATCAATGAAAAGGAAAACCACTTCTAAGTCAAGTACATTATAAATTCTTTTATTAACACAGCAAACGTTAAGGATATCTGGAGAACAGATAACCCATCTTGTCGAGAATATTCATTCTTTTCCCCTGTATTTGGAACCTACTCAAGGATAGACTATTTTTTAATAGATTCAAAACTAATCCCATTTACATATGACTCAAAATATCATAATATTATTATCTCGGATCACGCTCCATTAACATTTAAGATAAAATTAAAAGACATAACTATTAAAACCTCTAACTGGAGACTCAACCCCCAAATATTAAAGGATAGGGCTTGTTATGATTACTTGATAAAACAGATTAAATTATTTTTTGAAACTAATGACAAACCTGGAATTTCACCATCACTGCTCTGGGATACATTTAAAGCATTTATGCGTGGTGCGATTAATATCAGCACACGCATACTTTAATAAGGAAAATCGAAAGACTCAACAAAAGTTGGAAAATGAAATCAAACAATTAGATATTGAAAATGCAATATGCCCTTCTAAGGGGTTAAGTAATAAAATTGCATTATTAAAATATAAGCTAAATAAATTATACTCAAATCAAATTATTAAACTTTTTCAACAGACTAAACAAGTACACTTTGAATTTGGGGATAAACCACAAAAATTACTGGCGCGTCAGCTTAGAAAATTAGATGAGAAGAAAATAATACATAAAATTAGATCTGAACAAGGAGAAATATTGACTTTACCAAAAGATATCAATGATACATTTTTGCAATATTATCAAAATCTTTACTCATCTAAACTAGCAGGACAATCAGATGGAATGGAAACATTCCTACAAGAATGTCATATTAACAGTTTAGATCAGGAAGGTAGAGACTTATTAAATGCTGATATATCAGTAAAAGATATTGAAGAATTGGATCATTAAATAACGGAAAAGCCGCAGGCCCTGATGGCTTAAGTGTTGAATTTTTATAAGAAGTTTCATGATCTGATCTCTCCACGCTTACATACAATATATAAATATGCTTATGAACAAGGAAAGTTACCAGAATCATTAAATGAGTCTACAATCACACTTATCCCTAAAGCTGATAAAGATTTGGAAGACCCTGGATCATACAAAGCAATAGCTCTTTTAAATACTGATCAAAAAATACTAACTAAAAATTTATCTCGGAGGCTAAGTTTAGTGATTAATAAATTAATACATCATGACCAAACAGGTTTTATTCCAAAACGCTATTCATCCTATAATCTGAGACGTCTATTCAATGTCATGTACTAAAAAAGAGTGAATGATATTGAACTAGCTGTCATATCCTTAGATGCTGTAAAAGCATTTGACCAGGTTGTATGGCCATATTTATTTAAAATAATGCAGAAATTTCAACTGGGGGATAGATTTTCCAAACGGGTAAAAATCATATACTCGAATCCAACTGCAAGAATATTAACAAATCAAATACTATCAGCAACATTTAATCTCTTTAGGGGTTGTAGACAAGGATGCCCGTTATCACCATTACTATTTGCTCTGGTAATAGAACCATTAGCTGAAATGATTAGATCAGAACCAGAAATATATGGATATAATACCAAAACTACAACGAATAAAATATCTCTATACGCAGATGACTTAATTTATATTACAAAACCGGAGATTAGTATTCCCAATCTATTTAATGTTATAACTAAGTTTAGTACATTTTCTGAGTATAGAATTAATTGGAATAAAAGTGAAATTATGCCTATTACTGAAATAAGATTAAATATATTAGAACAATTCCCACTTAAAATAGTCACGGACAAACTCAAATATCTAGGAATTTATGTACCTAAATCGTATAACTGTCTATTTAAATATAATTACACTCAATTATTAAATAAACTAAAAAAATATATTTTATATTGGAAAACACTACCTATATCAATGATCGGTAGAATAATGCTATAAAAATGATTTTTTTTACCACAATTGTTATATTTATTTCAAGCCTTTATATCTCCCTAAAATGTTTTTTTTTTTAAATAGATACTTTGGTTAATAGTTTTATTTGGGACTATAAAAACCATCGAATAAGTAAAAAACATCTATGTAAATCTAAAATAAATGGTGGACTAGCACTACCAAATTTCTTATATTATTTCTGGGCAGTTCAGATTAAGAATATGAATTTTTGGTTGGTAAATTTAGATCATGAACCAAGCTGGCTAAAGATGGAAAAGGAAGACTGTTTGCCTTTTGATGTAGGTTCGATTCTTTTTGCACCAAGGGAAGTACAAAAAAAAATGTATGGTGACAATCCTATAATTCATAGCAATAGACGTATTTGGAAACAAATAGTTAAGACCCTACATATGGATAATTTGTCTCTTTGTTTGCCAATTATGATTAATCCCTTGTTTAGGCCCTCTGTATTGGACAAGGGGTTTAAACACTGGAATGATTTAGGAATTAAAAGGATAGAACACCTTTACAAGAAAGGAAAATTTCTTTCATTTCAAGAGTTACAGGATATCTATGGATTGCAGTCAAATAACATATTTAGGTATTTACAAATTAGAAACTATATTAAGTCAAATACGCAAGACTATAAAAATAGAAAACCAGGATTATTAGATGAATTGTTTAATAAACACCAAAATACAGAAAAATTAATAGCGTATATATACAATACTATTTTGGATATGGAAATCCCAACTTCGGAAATATATCGACAAACATGGGAAAATGAAATTGGTTTATCTATAACGAAGGAAACTTGGGAAGAAAGCCTACAATGTATACATCGCTGCTCATTAAATGCTAGACATATATTGATACAATTTAAGGTATTACACAGATTACATTATTCAAAAACAAAATTAAATAGAATTTATTCTAACATTTCTCCTATTTGTGATAAATGTCAGAACTTGGAAGCTAATTTAACGCATAGTTTTGTAACATGTATAAAACTTAATTATTATTGGACAGAAATCTTTAGAGTTATCTCTGAAGTTCTTAAAATTAAACTGGACCCAGATCCAAATTTAATAATATTAGGAGTTCCGGATTCAAATCTAATATTAACAGTAAACCAAAGAAATTTCTTGGATTACTGTTTGATAATAGGGAAAAAATTAATATTGAAATTTTGGAAGGGAACATTATCCCCCACAATTAAAATGTGGACAGTGGAAATGTTGGAGAGGTTGCATTTGGAAAGAATCAGATTTGTCCTAATGGACAAATACGAACTCTTTGAACAGATATGGTCTCCATATACAGAATATTTGAAGGGGTAGCTGTTCTTGGCATCACAACTCAATGGGTACCCGGCAGGATTAGATGAAAATAACTCTCTGTTTTTCTTTTTGATTTGTATACATGTCTCTATTGATATCGCTAGTTGTTATTCACTATTAAGATGTATACTATAATCTCTCTTTTTTTTAATATATATATAATACTTTGTTTTAATTAAATACATATAACAAGAATATATATATATATTTTTTCTCTCTCTCTTCTCTTTCTATATAATCAAAATTATTATTTAATCACTATTCTTATTGATTAAAATCTATTCTTTTCTTTTTCTACTTTCTAAAAAAATAGAAGTTTATAAGAATTACTCGTAACATTCGTATACTTATTGAAATAAGTTGGTTGTGTATTTGAAAAGTTGTTATACCTTGTTATGATGGATTACTTCTAATAAAAATATTATTACAAAAGAAAAAAAAATGTCTAATTATAATTTCCTTTGTTTCTAACTGAAAGGATGTGCATTTGTCTTTGCTGAATTTTTTAATATATGAGAGATTTCAGAGTCAGGCTTTATGTTCCATATAAACTCGGTCTCATCTTTCTCCTCTTAATCAACCTATTTTATCTTTTTGTTACTGAATTCTAAACCAGTTTCTATCCCTTCGCCTGCTGGTTTATTTGGCCATCATATATATTTCCTCTGTGAATCTAATTTCCTGTATAATCCATGGTTATGGACTCCCTCGTGACTTATTTTTGAGCCAGTCAGGAACAATTTATCATTGTAACTCTGGTGCTGATTGACTTTTCACCATCACCCTCACCACTAAGCCTTTTAGTGAAGTTTCTCAATCTACTGTACAATAGTCAATTCCTATCTCATACCACCTGGGTTTACTTTGTTCAAATATAGGACTAGATTCTCAATGAAAAATTCCATCATGCTATTGTTACTCTTCCATAAGAGATCACAATGATAAGATTGTGATCTCTTATGAGATAATGATAATGATTCCCTCCCCATTGCACTATGCTTGGTCTGGGATAATCTGTTCACTCATCAGTTTCTCAATGTATTATTCTAAAATAAAATATCACATACACAACCCAGAAATTCCTCTTCCTCAATATCATTGCTAATTTGGTTTAGTCAATCTGCAGATTATAGTCACCCGAGGTTACAGCTATATTATTCTCACTCTCACTCACTTATTATGGACTAAATTGGGCAGAAAATTCTAGCATTCATGCAGTTAAGCATGGAAATCTGGAAATTGCTATCCACATGGCTCGTACATGGCCCATATCTACATCTCCAAGGTTTTAACGTTTCAAGGTCAGCTTATTGTCACATGTACCAATTAAGGTACAGTGAAATTCGAACTACCATACAGTCATACTAAACAAAAAGCAACAAGACACACAACTACATAAAAGTTAACATAAGCATCCACCACAGTGGATCCCCTATGTTCCTCACTGTGATGGAATAAAGTCCAAACTTCTTCCTCTTTTATTCCCCCACAATCGGGGCGATCGGGGCGATCGAAGCTCCTGCAGCCGGCGGTCGAAGCCCCCGCATTGGGGCGATCGAAGTGTCGTGGCTTGGAGTTCCCAAAGTCGATCTCTAACCAGAGACCGCGAGCTCCACGATGTTGAAGTCTGCAGGCTCCCGTGGTTGGAGCCCCAAAGTCGATCCCCATCAGTGATGTTAAGTCGGCAGGCTCCCATGGTGGAGCTCTTGAAGTCCGTCTCCAGCAAAGGCCACCAACTCCTCGATGTTAGGCCGCAGTGCGGATGGAGATATGTTACGGAAAAAATTCCATCTCCGTCGAGGCAAGAGATTAGAAAATGTTAAAGAAGGAACTGCAGATGCTGGAGAATCGAGGGTACACAAAAAGCTGGAGAAACTCAGCGGGTGCAGCAGCATCTAAGGAGCGAAGGAGATAGGCGACGTTTCGGGTCGAGACCCTTCTTCAGACTGAAGAAGGGTCTCGACCTGAAACGTCGCCTATCTCCTTCGCTCCTTAGATGCTGCTGCACCCGCTGAGTTTCTCCAGCTTTTTGTGTACCCAAGAGATTAGAAAATGTTCCCCCGACTCCCCAACCCCCACATGAAACAAACTAAAGAACACTGAAATCATACATTTAACACATACAAATAAACAACAAAAAAGCAACCTTCTCAACAATTATGATGCCATAATTTTCTGATAATGCACATTAGATCTTTACTGACCATGCCACAGAGTGCCAAGCTTATTCAGTCAAGCACAAGAGTGGTTTAATGGTGTGTTGGAGCTTAGTTACTGCCAAATGACTTTACCAGCCATTTCTACACAATTGATTTACTTGCTTCCTCTCTCTGTTATTTCTATTCATTGCACATTTATTTTCATTTTTATTCTCTATTTGTGTGATTCTTATCGTCTCAGAGCATCAGTTACAAAAACGAAATGGTAGTAACATCAAAGCAATGTAGCAGAATTGTTGAATCTAGAAAATAAAGCTTCATTTTGTTGTCAAGTGCAAAGATGATTGGGGGATTTACCACATAATGTACCACACTGGCAATTTTCCTTCCATGCTCAATGAGTGTGTGTGGCAGGCTATTGTGAGGATGAGCTTGGACATGCAGAGTGATAAGATTGTTGTGATCTGTGAATAACAGGCCATTAACGCTGAAGAAGGCCCATGTACAATCAGTGTGAATTCTCAATGATTTGGCAAGTCCAATAGTAGCGTTTTAAAACCTCTATTCAAGCACAGCAATTATACGGCACCAGAGCATACCGTTAAAATGTCTGCAGATCTTAACTAAAAACAACATATCGTAACTAACAAAACTAAGAAACTATGGATCTAAAGGACTGAAGATTGAACATAACAAGAGACAAAAGATGTGTGGGAAAGAACTGCAGATGCTGGTTTAAATCAAAGTTTGACACAAAATGCTGGAGTAACTCAGCGGGACAGGCAGCATCTCTGGAGAGAAGGAATAGGTGAGCCTTCAAAGGTCTCGACCCAAAATGTCACCCATTCCTTCTCCAGAGAGACAATCGACACTGGATTAACACTTTTACAGAACGGACTACAGGATATACTTTTGAAAAACAAGCTTCCTTATCTCCATAGGGTGATTTGGTACCTGGAAGGTGGCGCCGAAGGACAAGAAGTCGAAGCAAAGAAGGGGAAGACAAGATACCGAATGGAAACGACTCCAAAAACACAAATAACCAAACAGATGTGACGACGAAAAGGCAAATAACCAAATGGACATGATGCCGAAAAGCCAAATAACCGAACGGTCGTTAAACGCCGAAAAGTCAAATAACCGAATGGACACAAAGCCGAAAAGAAAAAATAACCAAATGGACATGATGCCAAAAAGCCAAATAATGGACATGACGTATCTGTGGACGGGATTTGTCTGAGATCAACGATGGGTCCAGACCCCGCGTCCATCACATCACTGGCCGGGGGAGATGGGAGGGTGCGAGGATTTTTAATTTCCTTCGCCACTTTTGGACTAATCTGATTATGCGAAATATGTTATTTATGCCCTGATATTGGCCATGTCCTGCCTGCTGGCTGTGACTGTGAATGTGAGCAAAATCATGGTGGTGGCCACAATCAGATCTCTGTATCATAATCCCCAAACATCCACTCTCAAGATAATCAAATTCATTATTTTGTGCACAATCATATCATAAGGACATTAGGTCTTGTGTTATTGTCTATCCATGATCTATGTACTAAATATCTGACGAAAAACATCCACAGTACATAGATTTTAGCCAGATATTCAATTTGAACACAGCTGTTTAAAGCGGCCCTTGCATGCTGCAGTGTTATAAACCAAGAGAATAAAATTTATGCAAATTGAACATTCAATTCCTGGGCGACCCAACCTACGGGTGGGCGGCGCGACCTACGTCGCAGCGGCCTCTGCAGTCTGTCTGTGTTTTTAAAATTTTCTTGTCCCGTTGCATGTAGTTTATAGTGTTTTTTTAACTGGGTATGTGAGGGGGGGCGGGGGGTGTAGTGGTGGGGGGTGGGGGAAACTTTTAAAATATTTTCCCTGTCGTTGGGGCCTAGCACCGTGGAGCGGCCTCCAACCGGAATGACCAGTAGGCTCCAGTCGCAGAGCCTGCGGACTACTCACCATCGTGGGGCTGGCCGAGTTTGGAGCATGGTGAGCTGTGATGGCGCGCTGCTGCAGCCCGACACCGGAGCTTCCGAGGCTCCGGCTGCAGGTCCGGTAGATGGTAACTCTGGGAGCTCGCAGGTTCCTGGTGGGAGACCGCTTTTCGGAGCTTCCGTAACGGCAACTTCTCCCGCCCGAGTTGTGGGGTTGAAAATGACCTAGAGCAGGGCCTTACATCGCCCGGCGCAGCTTTAATGGCTACGGGACTTGCTAGCGCCCACCAGGGGCTCCAACATCAAAACCCGGAGCGGCCTTAATGGCCGCGGGACTTATTTACCATCACCCACTGGGGGCTTTGACTTTGACATTGGGAGGAGAAAGGGAAGTGTAGGGGAGAGATAATACTTTGCCTTCCATCACAGTGAGGAGGAGATCCGTTGTGATGGATGTTTGTGTAAATTGTGTTGTGTCGTGGTTCTTTTTCTTGTTTGTATGACTGCAGAAACCATATTTTGTTTGAACTTCAATGAGGTTCAAATGACAACAAATAAATTGTAAATTACAAAATGATTTGGCATAGAAATTCATGACAAAGTGAGATTTAAAAATCGTGTTATATTGTGAATTCTTGTGTGAATGGGAGCAGTTTGTTATTTGGATACTTTGGCTATTAAAAAAAATAATTTTAAGGGAAAACAGTTTAAGGGTAAGGGGGAAGTCTTTTAGGACCAAGATGATAATTTTTTTTTCTTCACACAGAGAGTGGTGAATCTGTGGAATTCTTTGCCACAGAAGGTAGTTGAGGCCAGTTCATTGGCTATATTTAAGTAGGGGTTAGATGTGGCCCTTGTGGCTAGAGGGATTAGGGAGTATGGAGGGAAGGCAGGTGCAGGATACTGAGTTGGATGATCAGCCATGATCATATTGAATGGCGGTGCAGGCTCGAAGGGCCGAATGGCCTGCTCCTGCACCTATTTTCTATGTTTCTATGTTTCTATGACACTGATGAATATGATTTTTTTCTTATGTATTTACTATTTGTTTTAAAGTTTAACATGCATTAGGCATTTTGTTGAACAAAGTCATTTCTACTTTTTTTTCTAAAACTGCAAATAAAAACTTGTTTCTTCTTTATGCTGTTCAGTGTTTTTTTTTTCTTTACAGTTTTCAGATGCCTCCGAAGAAGAAATGAAAATTTGTCAATCTAAAAGCCCAGCCTGGCATAGCTAGAGATCACCTTGAAGTGAATTTCTCTATCATGCGTACAGTATTGGTCTCCTAATCTGAGGAAAGACATTCTTGCCCTAGAGGGAGTACAGAGAAGGTTCACCAGACTGTTTCCTGGGATGGCACGACTTCCATATGAAGAAAGACTGGATAGACTCGGCTTGTACTCGCTGGAATTTAGAAGATTGAGGGGTGATCTCATAGAGACTTACAAAATTCTTAAGGGGTTGGACAGGCTAGATGCAGGAAGATTGTTCCCGATGTTGGGGAAGTCCAGGACAAGGGGTCACAGTTTAAGAATAAGGGGGAAGTCTTTTAGGACCGAGATCAGAAAATCGTTTTTCACACAGAGAGTGGTGAATCTGTGGAATTCTCTGCCACAGAAGGTAGTTGAGGCCAGTTTGTTGGCCATATTTAAGAGGGAGTTGGATGTGGCCCTTGTGGCTGAAGGGATCAGGGGGTATGGAGAGAAGGCAGGTACAGGATATTGAGTTGGATGATCAGCCATGATCATATTGAATGGCGGTGCAGGCTCGAAGGGCCGAATGGCCTGCTCCTGCACCTAATTTCTATGTTTCTATGTTTCTACGCCCGAGTCTAAAAGGGATCTTAAAAATGGACACATCTTGTACTTGTATACCACATTTGGAAAAAGTCGGTCTGAATGGGGAAGTAGTGGGCAGAAAAGCATGTCATGCGTGGTTTGAAGAGCAAACACATGTAGTTTACAATGCCAAATTAGAATAGTTGAGGGAAAAC